>JAOTAY010052810.1:0-19631 GCA_025629805.1 Erythroxylum baracoense | reverse complement strand
ATACATGTTTCTAGTTATTACACTTAAGAGAAAATATTCCCAATGAATGTTTGTTAATGATTGCAATTTTATGTTGAGGATCCAAATTAGCGTGATAACATTGGTGACCCAAAAACCGAGGTGTTTTCCCACTAATTTTTCAAATTCAATTATTTCTTTCGATTTGCGATTTTTCTTATACTTTTTTCCTTATATTGCGTGAATTAAAATCCCCCCTAATTTTGTTACTTTGTTCCATTTGAATTCGTAATTTCGTTGCCGTTAAGATTCCTTGTGGGAATGATATCCGCTTACTGCTACTACATTAAAGTGTATTAACGGAAGTAATTTCTTTGAATTTGGTTGCAGGTGACAGCAATACCACTATGCCACATATAGGAACCGAATCATGCATAATAAAACTGGCTCTTATTTCAATTATTGGATTGAGAACAAAAAACATACTTGGTTTGGCTAAACAGTAGATTTCAAAAACTTTTTCTGAAATCAGAATATAGCGAAAGCATAAACACCAATTAAACATGCTTTTAATCCACACATGATACGATATACAGAAAATAATTAAAATAATATCAAGATCGGAATATTAGCAACTCCTCGCTATAGTTTTGACTCCTCATTGTTGTATCCTCAACCAATCCAATCTACCAGTTGTTCTCCTTAGACAACTTAGTTAATAAGATCCTTTAGTAGGAAAGGAGAAGAAAAATAAATAGCAAACTTTACTATATTTGGCTAGATCAAAGAAGAACCATGAGACCTTCTCATGTCTTTGATATTGTCGATGGTCTCTTGAGCTTAGAAAGAGACAAAAAAATTTTTTACACAAGGTAGTAGCATCAAAAACTAAAAAAAAAAATTTGTCTTTTCAAGTCCAACCCTTTAGACGTTAATGGGAGAGAGTAAGTGTTTAAAAGCCATCCACGTTTATTTTAGCTTTACATGCTAAAATACATGCATGCAAAATGAGTTGTATACGTATTCTTTATAAAAGGATGTAAGATTAGGAGAGAGTGGAGAGACCAAACAATAAAGCACCCATTCATTACCATAGAAACTCAAAAAGAGCTATAACTCCACTCACATCTTCGGTATATGCATCGTCAAATGAGCATTTGGTCCAAGCTAATTGAAAAGAGTGCTTCCAAAGCCAACACTAGTACGTTACCTATCATCTTTAAAGACCATCCATTAAGCTTTTAATGATGAGAAAATGCACACTTCATTCTTTAATTTAAAAAAAATGGTTGCACATTTTCTATCCACTACCACACTTCATTCTTTAATTAACCATTAAACCATTTAATGATTGATGATTTAGATTTTACTTCAATTAATCTAATTAACTAAATTAAAATCCAGCACAATATTAAAAGTTCCATTGGGCTTATAATTAATAATTAATTAGTGTAAGCTCAACATTTAATTATAGGCTTAAGACCTAATTTAATTAACTCTTAATTAAATTTTTTTGGTTTTATTAACCCGAACCCAATTCGTCCATTTCTCTCCAAACTATCTTATTCTCTTTCTGATAACCTACACTTATTTTTTCTTACTTTCCTTGATGACCTTCCCAAAAGCCAAGTGGGGAATCTAATTGCACTTAAATAATTTAAGTTCCAATAAGCCCAAAATTAATTTAATCTCATTAGAATTAATTCCAACTTATTAACCAAATGTCACTCCACTATAAACAATTAGCTAAACTCTTGAATTACTTAAAATTATTAAAAATTGTTAATTCGATATCCAACCGTAAACTCTATTATGAATCATATTATAGCCATCTATACAATAAAGGGTAAAATTATCGTTTTGCCATTATGCTGCCTTTTCCTTCTAGATCTCCCATTTCACTCTACATGGTGATTAACACACAAGATCTAATCTTGGTGTTAAGACTTAATAGGTAGCTAGTCCATTAAATTACTGGCGCCAGTTTAATCACCAATCTCCGTAAAACATCTAGAAGTGATGATATCACTATAAACTCTTTATCTAAGTAAATGTTTCTTGATGCATGTTTTAATTAATAATTTCAACATGCAGACATTGGATTGATACCTAGTAAAAATCCATTCCGATCATATCAATAATTATAACGAAACACATATTAGTTCACCTCTTATCAAGATTGTGGCCTGTAATAAAAGAATGCTAAGGTGTATGTTTTAATACATTGTAAAAATCCATTCCACTCATATCAAGAATTATAATGAAACACATATGAGTTCACCACTCATTAAAATTGTGGTCTATGATAAGCAAATGCTAAAATGTATGTTTTAAGATTAAAGTAACGGCCTATTTTATTCATTAAAACATACGCGATTCCATATTCAGTTAATAGTGCCATTATCGATAGTCAACTACTATCATGATTTGAAACTCATCGTTCCCTTGAAGTAAACTCCTTTTCTTACATAGAGGTAAATCACAACATTAGAGTCTAAATCATAATCAAGCGGATGACCAATTTGATTATTCGACTGTGAATCAATTAATTTAGATCCTAATAATATACATGTTTCCCATACATCTCCATGCATATATGTATATTACTTACAAAGGAACCTTGATATATTATGACTAGTTATATTATGCTCATACAAATAAAATCAAACTCTTTTGTTTTGTTAATAATAAATATTTCCCTTACAATATTGTAACTAAAGAAAATTAAGATATATGTAAATATACTTGTTTTCTAGGGCACTATGTTTACATAACCCTAATATGTGAATGAGAATGTAAACGTGAATGTGAAAGTTTAAAATTGAGCACAATTGATTGACTAAATACATATGACGCATTTCATTACATAAATGCATGACAACATAAAGGCTGTCGTGACCTGAGTAATCACCGAAAAAGAGCTTAAAGGTCAGAAAGTGAAAAAGAGCTTAAAGCCCAAAAATGTGGTAAGAGTCTCTGGCTCACTATGTAAAATGAGCCCTGTATCCCCAATGGATAACAGATAGTTATTAATGAGCCCAGTATCTATAATGGTTATGGGATAGTTATAGGCACTCGGTCACAAGAATAACAATTAAAAGTGAGTCTCATGATCATTACATATGCATTTGATATGTGTGATTTAAATGATTCAAATAAATTGTTTGAATGATTTCTAATGTGAAATATGAATTAAGTGAATATGAAGTTTATGTGATTCAACATGTTGATTAGTTAAATAATGTGAATTACGTGATTACATGAATTGATGTGTTATGTGATTGAGAGAGCCATCAAAGATGGTCCACTCATTGAGTTCGCAAAACTCACCCCTAAATTTGCAACATATTTTTTAGGCTTAGAGGAGATACCCAATTAGACAAACTAGAAATATAGCTGCTGAAGTCGAACAAGAGATAGAGGTCGGGATCAGTTGGCGTCTACATATATATTTTTTTGTTATTTTTGTATTAAAATATGTATTTCGCAATTACGTTGTTTACGTGAATAATTCTGATATGTAATGACTTTATGACTGAAAGTGTTTTGAATTTGTAAGAGGCCCAAATGCTTACTAGAATTTTGCAATGTGTGTATTGTTTGTGACAGTTGTGGTTAAAATTGTTATCAATAAAATGAGTCATTAATGATTATTGGTTTATCGAAAATTGCATGTGATGGTTGAGAAAAATTTGCAATGAGTTATGTTTGACTATTTAGCGCGTGGCTTTCATAAGGTCTGTGTCTAAATGTCCTCAGGATGTACAGATGCATGCTCGGTGGAAGTAGGGTGCTACATTTTTGGGTCATAATTGATTTACAACTTAGGGTTAGAGTTATTAGTTAACATCCCTAGTTGATTTCTTCACCATCTTATGCTATCCTCTTATCTTGGACAAATTTGGTAAATTGAATTGAGAGAATGTAAGGAGTTAGTGATTAATTGCATAATTGAGTTAGATTATAGAGTCCCTTATAACTGCGGCATTTTCAATGATAGCACATTAAAAAGAGGAGAGCCTGGTAACCCTATTACCAAGTTGTGCATAATCTCCAATATAATTTTCTACGTATTCTTCAATTATATATGAGGAGTTTTGTTTTAACCTTATGCCTACAAAGCTTTTATTGCTTAAGAAATATGCATGTATCCATCTAAATCAATTAGGATATTTCAAACTTTTCAGTAAGTTGCACTTGCTTAGTAATTCTAATAGGGATAATGCCAAGCCTTACTTCATCCTTAGGTAAAAAAGATAACTCCACTTGAATTTAGCTACTGAGTTTGTGTTAGAATTTCGTAATCAGCTGAATCTCATCATTAGCTATACAATTGTCTTACTAATGCTCTTAAGGAACATTAAATCGGAAGACAAACACATATAGATGCTATTCAACACTAGATAGATGAATTGCATTCTCCTGGTAACAAATGACCTTCTATTACGCCAATTTGTGATTTTTAAATTTATCCTTTCAATTAGAGTTTAGAATTAAATATAGGAGGGTCTTTTAAATGATGTAGGAATGCCAAGCTAATTAACAAGGGCCTAAAAGCTTTTAAATATGTTAGGCAGGCCAACTAGTTGACAATATCATTAACACTAAATAAAATGAACAGTTGGCTTTTTTTTCGTTAATGGAGAATCCTAAGAGTTACTTGAAATTATACAAAGAATCCATAAGAGTATTTATTAAGTTACGTTAGCTATAAAGAAAAGGATTAAGTAATTTGTAAATGATAAGGTTCTTTTTCTCAGGCTTTTTCATTTGGAACAGAATTTATTTGGTTATTCACACTCTTAGTGATCCTAATTAATATTCCATGCTCAAAGTGAAATGGTAAGGAAAATGAGAGGTCACCTAGCTCTTATATAATTTATTAACTAAGATACCATAAGAAATTATGGTTATGCATTGTTCAATCCAACCGATGAATTTAATAAAAACAAAAATAAAAGCTTTTAATGTGTTTAGAATAAAAATCCTATCTAGTAAATCAAATGGTTTATAGAAGTTCAACTTTACTACATAATTCTTGCTAGAATGCTTATTATTATAATTCTTATAGAGTTCTTAAACCAACAATATGTTTTCCCCTATTTTCCTACCTTTAATGAATGCACCTTATGAGGGATCAGTCAATTTATCTAGATTTATTTTCAATTTATCTAAACTTGGACCTTATAGATGGTATTAGAACATGATATAGGTCTAAAATCCTTCAATGAGTTAGGGATGTGTAGCTTAGGAATAAGGAAAATAAAAGTTTTCTTTAACTCCTTTAGCATTTTTCCTTTATTGAAAAATTTTAGTACTACTTTAGTTACAAATTCCTTTGTATATGACTAGGTTTTACAGGAAAAATAGGCATTAAGACTATCTAATTTATGAGCCTTAATAGGATTGAAGGAAAATGTAGATGCTTCTTAAAATGCCTGATCAATATGTCAACTTTTTGAGTAAGAATTGGCTCCTTTATGAATGATTTACGTGTGGCCACATATGAGATTGCACTGTTAGGGAATCAATAATGCTAAAGAAAAAGAAGTAAGACTTTTGGTGAATGTTAGCTTTAAAAGCAAACTACCATTTTCATTTTTTAAATAGGTCGTTCTATTAGTATTCCTTTTTGCTTGCATTGATTCGTGGAAGAAGTTCAAGTTTTTCTCCCCTTCCTTTAACCAAAATATACTAGATCTTTATCTTATGATGAAGAAATTGATATCAACTGCGTAGTTGTAATTTAGTATAACATAGTTTTCTTCATCTTATAAAGCCATAGCAGTAAAGGTAAGAAAAAGGGATCTTAGAATTCTATTTAGTTCTTATTTGCCTCATTCACAATAAATTAAATTTATTTAATCTTCACCTAACTAAGGACTAAGCTCATTGTTCACATATTGCAACTTCTTTATTCAAAAATAGAGCTTGTGACCTTATAGGTTAAAGCTAAGTCCACCAATGATTGTTTCTTTAAAGCCCTTCGTATTTTTAAAAAAAAATTGTTTTAATTAGGAAGCATTAAAATGTTGAAAAAGTTTTATACCAAGATAAGAGTATGGCTAGATAAAAGAGGATTGTTAAAGGTTAATTTACTCTTTAGAGAGTAAAAAATCCATTAAACAGTTAACAAGTCCTTACGAATGTCTTTCCTTAAAAGCCAATTCCCTTTCTACTTATTATTATAGGTACAAAGGTGCCCCTCTAACCCTAAGTCAGTAACTTACATATATATTACACAATTACAAGAACCAATAATATAACTTCTCACACTATTATTACCTTTGAAGGATGAATTAGACCAATGAAATTACTAAGAATCAACCATAGCTCATTCGTTATGCCTCTAATTTCCTTTAATTGTTTCCACTACTGGTTTCTTTACAAAGTGATCACAAGTTTTTGATATGAAAAAGATTTAATAATTTAACCTCGATATTACACAAGTGCACGAGTGATTCGCGTAGTACCTTAGCTGTCAATCCCATAAGGATGGTTAATCTAGTCCTAAAGTCTATGGTCGAAATCAATTTGCAATAATTTAAAATGAATAAAATTAAAGCAAGAAATTATTTCAATCATGCAATAATTCCAAGAATTGAACTTGAAAATATAAACAAAATAGTAGATGTAACACCCAATCAAGAATCAACCTAAGAACTACCAATTGAGAGAAAGGGGAATTTTATCTGACTTTAATGAAAACCTAGCTGATTATGAAGTTATTGAATTACCGGTTCCAGATGGTCCTAGTGTTGGTTACTCTTTCTCGAGTATAACCATTAAACCTAATTTATAAACCTTAATCAGATTATGGGAATTGTTAATCTCTCGATTAACAATTTATCCAAAGCCTAAATTAGATCGGAAGTTGTCCAAAAGCTACTGAAAACCTATGCAAGATCTTTCTTCACAAATTTATCGATTTGATTTAATTCCTATTCTATTAAATTACCTAACTCTTGTTAGCCCAATTTAATGATTTTTACTCGGTTCACCCTCTTAGATTATCATCGAATTATGTAAATGTAGAATTTAAATCACAAGAACTCCAGTAAAAATGCAACAATCTAATTTCATTAATACTAAAGATAAAATAACTAAAAGGTGAGTTTAGACGATCCTCATCATTCAACAATCCCATAATCAAGACTATCCTAAATTTTATATAACCATAAAATTGAAACTAAACCAGGAATAGAATCAGAATGGATGAAGGAGGCAGCAATGATAGGAAACCTCCTGTTCTGAGAAGTACTTCGTGTAGGCTTCTTCTCCACATCTCTTTTCCTTCATCTCTTTCTCAGTCTCTCAATAAACTCTCTAGGTTTTTGTAATTTTGGTTGATACAAAAGCTCCCAATTTGTGTTCTTCTTGTTCTTTAAATACCTTTTGTGTAATGAGCAACCCTAAGGTTTTTTCAGGGTCGAAAATTTTGAGAAATCCCTCGAAACTTAACATTTTCTCTTGTTTACGTGTCTGTCAATGCAAGCCACGATCATGGCTATATATTCTATGAGGGTGGCCTGCATCCAACCCTTTTTGTGACAATCATGGCAATAAGGCCACTATCGTGGGTTTTGGCGTAGACTTCTGTCATGATCGTGGTATATGGACCGAGATTGTAGGCTAGCTCTAATGCTTCTGTCACGATCATGGCCTATTATTCCATGATCAAGGACCATTGTTTTGCCCTGAATGTCTCCAAAACTTCTTTGTTCTTCGATGTTGACCTTGAAACACTAACAAGCACATCAAGGTACCTTAAAAACATAATTTAAGCTCAAAGACTTATACTAACCCATAAAAGCAATTAAACATACAAACTAACATAATTCTAACATAAACACAAACTAAGCTCTTAAATTAACACTTAATACATAAGAAACTAAGTCCTAAAACATGATGTAATTCACACCTATCAATATCCCCACACTTAAAAGTTTGCTTGTCCTCAAGTAACCAAAACAACAAACACACAACATACAACGCGGTAATGAGACATGACTTTAACTTCATGAAATAAATTTAATCTTAAACACAATCATTCAAGTTATATCAAATCATTAGCATGCAAAATCTATGTTTAGGTGCTTTGAAATAAATATACAAATTAATCAAGATCCAAGTGTTAATTTATTTACCCTTTTCAATTGCACAACAAATTAATAATTCTTTGATCATTTAGATTCTATAGCTGCTCCTAAGTACGTTTTCATGAAAAGTCAAACTATTACAAGTTAGGTAGTTTTTTTTATTAGAAAACATATTTTTCATTTTTTAATTTATTTATTTATTGAACATAAACTTAGTCTTTTTATGCGAAGGCAAACATTAGTAATGAATGTCGGTTTGGTTACTTGACTAAGTCATATTTTTATCACGCTGCTTGGTTGGAACGTCATTATAGCTTTTTAACGCAGAGGCTTACATTTGTGATTCGTGTCGATCTAGTTACTCAGCTGTATCACATTCTCAACTAGCTACTAGCTTTATTCATAACCTAAAGGTCATCGAAATAGTTATTTCTTTAACAACAAATTTTTTTAATTTTTTATTTGCCTACCTTGTTGTTTTAGATACTTGTTTTCATGAAAAATACCAGTAAAGTTACTTAAGTTAAAAGGCCTTAAATTATGAATGAATGTGACAATGTAGAGGATGACAAAGTTACAATAAGTGAAAAACTTACACTAAGTCCTAATTAAGCTGTATATTTATCCAAAGACCCCAATTCACTAATTTTTCTGAGCTAATGATTCTTCACAACCTAGTAGACTATGTTAAAAATTAAATCAATTTCAATCCATCTAAGCCATTGACACATTCAAACAATTCACAAAATGTAACCTAACAACTATCATACAAAATCACATACAAAGTACAACACATAACCCTCCCCACACTTAAACAACACATTGTCCTTAATGTGAGAAGGGAACAAACAAGCACATAAGAAAAGAAGAAACATAAATCAAAATAAAATAGAAAATAAAAAATTAAGATGAAGACTATTTTGAAAAAGAAAGGGGTTAGACAAAGTCTCATAGAGATGGAGGTGGTGATGGTGCTGGAGGCAGCAGTCGAACACCTTGAGCCTCAAAAAATTGATGGATACGACATATGTCCAGCTCTAATGTCATTGAGTTCAGGCCATCTCCCTCATCATTCTGGAGTTATCCGTAAGTGTGTTTGTAGTCATTTGGTTGTTTATAGAGATTGTATCGAGAACCTTTTTCCAGCATGGTTCTTCTGTCTCTTCTTCCTCCTCAGACTCTTCACTGGTTGAGTCCCTTTCTGTCCACTGAGGCAGTGCTGAACTCGAACTTGCCAAGTTGGCCCTAATCTTAACATATGTCTTTTAACTGATATCTTGAATTTCCATTTTATGGGACTTAAGGTTTTTAGCCCTCCATAAATGTTAATGATTTAGGAAGTCAGGGAGATGGATAGTTAACCCACTACAAGCCATACTAATAGGTGTGCATTAGGATATGTTTTTATTGGTAATTGGCATGTGTTTTCTAGCATAATTGTTGATTATTATTCTACTTTGGGATTAATTTTGTATGTTTTCATTAAGATTGATTTTCATTGTTGTTCTTGTATGTTTGATGTTAATTAAGGCTAAGAATTGACTATTTTTATATAGGAAGAAGGATGGAGCAACTTGGAGGGTAAACTAAAGATCAAAGAGGAGAAGAAATGAGGAATGCATTTGTGAAAATTTCCCATATTCGTGGGAATCATGCAAATTCCTACAAACGTGGGAATAGAAGAAATGAGGAGTGCATCTGTGATAAAATCCTACACTCGTGGGAATCATGCAAATTCCTACAAGCAAAGGAATTACAATCCAAAGCAATTTGCAAGGCTTCATTAAACTTAGAATTTTTAGACTATAAAAAGAGAATTAACCCTCCATCTTCAAGAGGAGATGGCACCCACCATTAGAAACACTATCCTTGAGTGAAGAACACATGTTTGGATCATTGAGGAAGGATTGAAGAGAAGGATCATCATCAAGATTGGGAAAAATAGCATATCAACACCAAAATTCCAGATTTTAGTAAAGAAGAGAAGGAGTCTTTCTATTCAATTTTCTGTCATTTTAATCTCTTCTATTCTTTATAAAAATTGATTATTTCAATGTTGATGATGTTATGTAGGCCATGTTAGGCTGATTTCAATTTAGGGATTGCTTTTAGAACTATTACGTTGAACTCCTATTTTATTGAATTGAATGCAACTGTCTTTGTTGATTATTGTTTTTAATTGTTATCTTACAACAAATCGAGAGAGTGAGTGAGATGAAATTCGTGTAAGATTGTACAATGAGATTTGGTGACCTATAGACTAGAAATCATCACATTAATTAAATAGTTGGAAGAGAGATCTCGACTAATTAATTGATCACCCATAGGATAGTTTTATAACTAATTAAATTGGTATAGTCATTGGGTTTTGAGAGATCTTCCAATTGATTCCTGTTAATTCAATTAGGGATAAATACTACACCTTGAGAGAGGGTAATTAGAACATTTGGAAATCTAGGGTGAGACATAATTCAATTGATAAAATAGGAGGCAGATAAAATAGGGAAAAAAGTAATCTTTAGTATTTAGATTCTTGAATTCAAGTTCTCTACAATTTCAGTATTGTCCATTGTTTACATTAGTCTTTTAATTTTAATTTAATTTTTCAAATTATCTGCATTTCACAATTTAGTTTCTTAAACAACGTTATGCCTAAGTTAAGCGGTATCTAGGCATTAATCGCTATGGGATCGATATTTGCTCTTTTTACTACAAGTCATGACCCGTTCATTTGTAGTTTTTGAGCATAAAACAAGTAGATAGGTTTTACCATCAATATGTTTTGGCACCGTTGTTAAGGATTGATTGTTGAGCATCCTGTCTAATTTAGATTACTTTGATTTAAGAGTTTTGGACACTTTTCTTTGTGTATTTACCGGTGCATAAGCACAAGGAGCACACGAAGGAAGAAAGAAGTTATTGAGGACAAATTCCCCGACATTAAGAAGCTCGAAAGAGAAATAAGAAGGGAAAAGCGTTTAAATTTTTTAAATCAAAATATGGCTAAAGAAGGAGAGCAAGGAGGACCAGAGTGAACATTAATGGATTTCATGAGCCCAGGGTTTAGTCCTCAAGCAGTGGCGAGACCGATAGTTTAAGCAAATAATTTTGAGATAAAGTCGGCGTTACTTGATATCCTGCAAAATAGTGTGTAGTTTTACGGGCTATCCAACAAGGATCTGAATGCCCATATTACAATTTTTTTGGAGATTTATGACACAGAATGTCTGACAATATGGTGAAGCTGAGATTATTTTCATTCATGTTGAAGGATCGGGCTAAATCATGATATAATTTGTTGAATCCAGGTTAGATAATGACTTAGGAGTAGCTCGCCCAAGCATTCCTCACTAAGTATTTTCTACTTATAAAGACGACGAGGATTATCAAGGAGATAACAAATTTCTAACAGAGCGATAAAGAATCTCTCTACGAAGCTTAGGAGAGATTTAAAGAACTTCAAAGAAGCTCATCATATCCTCCCAAAGGAATTTCTACTTCAAATATTTTATAATAGAGTGAATCCAAGCACAAGGGGTACAATTGATGCAGCAGCCAGAGGTTCACTGATGAGGAAGATGGTAGAAGTAGCTCTAATTTATTAGAAGAGTTAGCAAGCAATAGCTGCATGTGGTCGATCAAGAGGAGTAGACAAGGACAGATGGAACAAAAAGGTATGATACCTATTGACTTAGTTACTACCTTGCAGCCTCAAATCGGCTTTGACAAAGCAGCTAAACCACCTACAAGGTGTGTCCACCTCAACAGTGAAGGCAATTCAAACATAATGTGAGCTATGTGGAGAAAACAAGCATAGCTCAGTGGAATGTTTCTTATTGGGAGCTAGCGGGACCAAACATGTAAGTTATTTAGGCCAGTTGTAGCAAGGTAATAACCTATATTCGAACACATATAATCCAGGTTGGAAAAATTAGCTGAACTTTTCTTGGAGTAACAATAATGCAGGTAGCCAACATAGACCACAGGGACCACCAAGATTCCAGCAATATCGAATCGGAGCATTGGAAAATAAGTTGGACAAGTTTATGGAGATGTTTAGTTTCAAACTGGCAGTTTAAACAGAGAGTCAGAAAAGGATGTATGAAAGCTAGGAGGAAAATCAACAGAGGATAGAGGAAAATTTTGATTAGATGGCGAAGAACCATGCCTCATTGATCCATAACTTGGAAGTCCAGATATGTCAACTTACTGATGCTTTATTTTCTTGAAGTGAACGTCACTTATCGAGCAATAATAAGGTCATTCCAAGGGAGCAACTCAAAGATATTACACTTCAGAGTGGCAAGAAAATAGAAAAACCAAGTGTGCAAAAGGATAACCATGAAAAAGAGAAAAGTATGGAGATAGAAGAAGAAAATAAAGAGGGCAAGCCATATGTACCACCCGTACAAGCCCAAACTCTTGTATTCACAAAGAGTGAAGCAACATCAGGTGGATACCCATATTTGCAAATTTTTAGAGAAATTGAAGAAGTTACCGATTAATTTGTCACTGGTGGAAGCTTTGGAATGCATGCCCAAGTATGCAAAATTTTTGAAGGACATACTTATGGACAAGCATATTTGGGAAGACAATCAAACATTTACAATGACGGGGAACTGCATCTTTATTTTTAGGAAATTGGGATTAGGAGAGGTCAAACCAACTTCGATGCTAATTTAACTTATAGGTTAATAAATAAAAAAATTGTTTGGAGTTTTGGAAGACGTGTTGGTAAAACTGAACAAATTTATAATTCCTGTTGATTTTGTTGTGTTAGATTTTAAAGCTGATAAGAATTGTCCATTGATTATGGGTAGACCCTTTTATGAATACTAGTAGGGCATTAGTTGATGTGCATGAAGGGAAAATGGTGGAGACTGTGAGGAAAAGGATGAGAGCTATAGGGTGGCAAATTTCTGATATTCGAGAGATTAGCCCTAATATGGTGATGCATAAGATTAACCTAAAAAAAGGTTGTTGAACCGCGAGAGAAAGACAACAAAAGTTAAATTCGAATATGCAAGAAGATGTAAAGAAGGAAGTGGTGAAACTTCTAGATGCAGGAATAATGTCAGATAGTGAGTGGGAGAGCCTAATACAGTTTGTGCCAAAGAAGAGTTTCATGACAGTGATAACAAAGGAAGAAGGGAAAAAGATTTCCACTAGGATTGTCACAAGGAGACGAGTGTGCATTGACTTTAGAAAGTTAAATTTGGCCACCAAGAAGGATGATTTCCCTTTACTTTTTGTGGACTAAACGATTTAGAAAGTGGCTGGTCATTCTTTTTATTACTTTCCGGATGGATATTTAGTATACTATCAAATATTTATATATGCAAAAGATCAAGAGAATACCACTTTTATATGACCATGCGAAACTTTTGCATATCGAAGGATGCCTTTCAGTTTATGTAATGCATCTGCTATATATATTTCAATGATGTATGATGGTCATATTCGCAGACGTGAATGAAAACTTTATAGAGGTATTTATGGATGATTTTTCTATTTTTCTTGAGCCTTTTGATCATTGCCTGCTGAACTTAGATAAAGTGCTCCAAAGATGTGAGGAGTCACATTTAGTTTTAAATTGGGAAAATTTTCATTTCATGATTCAAGAGGGAATCTTATTAGGCCATAAGATTTCATATAAAGGGATTGAAGTGGATCGAGCTAAGACAGAAGTAATTAAAAAGTTATCGCCTCCCTCCAACATCAAGGGTGTCTAAGCTTTTCTTGGTCATGTAGGATTGTACAAACGGTTCACTAAAGATTTTTCCCTTATCGCAAAACCATTGACTCATCTATTGGTAAAAGATTTACCTTTTATTTTTGGTGACAATTGTTTGAATTCTTTCAACAGTTTGAAGAAGGCACTTATAATAGAACTAATTATGACACGCCTGATTGGTCTCTCCCATTTGAGATTATGTGTGATGCAAGCGACCATGCTATCAGGTGTGTACTAAGTCAACGAAAGGAGAAGAGGTTGTATGCTATCTATTCGGCAAGCAAGGCATTGACAGGAGCGCAATTGAATTATACAATTACTAAAAAAACTGCTTGTGGTGGTATTTGCTTGTGAAAATTTTCATTCTTATTTGTTAGGTTCACAAGTTATTGTGCTTATAGACCATGCAACATTGTGTTACCTTTTCACCAATAAGGATGCCAAGGCTAGGCTTATTTTATGGGTACTCCTGCTCCAACAGTTCAATATTGAAATCAAAGACAAGAAAGGAGCATAAAATGTCGTAGCGGATCACTTATCAAGGCTTGAAGTTAGACATCATGAAGAAGAAGAGGAAACTAAGCAAAGCGTTCCTGATGAGACTTTGATGATGGTAGATAACCCTTTCCTTCGTTGGTTTGCAGATATTGCAAATTACCTCTCAGGTGTTATTCTTCAAACTGATTTGTTATATCAACAAAGGAAGTGTTTCTTATTTCAGTGCGCTCAATATATTTGGGATAAACCTGTACTCTATAAGATCTATGCTGACAGTTTAATTCGCAGGTGTGTTCTTGAAGATGACATGCCTGAAATCTTAACTCAATGTCATAGCTCACCATATGCAAGGCATGATGGAGTTAATAAGATGCTGCACAAATTTTATAGTGTGGATTCTATTGGTCAACTCTGTTTAAGGATGCTCAAAATTTTGTGTTCAAGTGCGATAGATGTCAAAGAGTTGGAAACATATCAAAATGAGATGAAATGTTGATTTCAAATATCATAGAGGTGGAGATATTTGATGTATGGGGTCTGGACTTCATGGGACCATTCCCACTTTCTGAAGGCAATACCTATATCTTGGTTAGAGTTGATTATGTTTCTAGATGGGTAGAAGAAGCGGTCATTACTCTAACCAATGATAGCAAGGTAATTCAGAAGTTCATTAAGAAGATTTTTACTAGATTTAGGGAAGTCACTTTAATAACAAACCATTCAAGAACCTTCTGAGAAGATACAACGTTTATCATAGAGTGACTACCCCATACTATCCCCAAACTAGTGGTTAAGTGGAGATGGTGAGTAGAGAGCTGAAAAATATTTTAGAGAAGATAGTGAACATTTCAAGAAAAAGTTGATCAACAAAACTAGACGATGCACTGTGGTCTTATTAAACATCTTTCAAGAACCCTATAGGCACAACACCATGTCGGCTTATGTATGACAGGACATGTCTTTTACCATTGGAATTGGAGCATAGAGCATATTGGGCAATCAAGAAATTGAACATGGATTGGAACTAGCAGGAGAAAAGCGGTTGTTACACCTCAACGAGTTGGAAGAGTTATGGTATGATGCTTATGAAAATGCCAAGCTATATAAAGAAAGGGCTAAGAAGTGGCACGATGGCCATATCAAGAAGAAGGAATTTAAAAGTGGGGAGTTAATACTTTTGTTTAACTCAAGACTTCGACTATTTCCCAAGAAACTCAAGTGAAGATGGAGTGGGCCTTTTAAAATTCTTCAAGTGTTTTCCCATGAAGCTGTGGAGCTAGAAAATGATAATGGGTAAACATTCAAAGTCAATAGGCACCGTTGTAAACCATATTATAGAGGGATATATCCACAACTAAGGGAAGTTATGTCTCTCCTATCTTCCACTTTTTCATGAGTATATGTTGAATTGTCAAGCTAATGACCTTAACTTAACATGTTTAATCCCTTGTGTTATTTTTGTCTAGTTTCTGTTTGAGTTCTTTATTATTTCCAAATTAAGATTGATTGATGTTCATGTTGATTTTTTTAAAATTTTAATTTGTTTTATTTTCAAATTTTTTGCTGATGATACTATCTTGATGTGTTTGTAGGTTTTAGGATAATAGAGAATTCATGTAAGCTTGGACGAAGGTTTGAATTGTGAGAATCACCAATTCCCACTTCCGTGGGAAATGTGGTGATCCCATAAACGTGGGAATCCTCTCCAGAAAGTACGTCCGTGGGAATTGTGGTGATTCCCAAAAACGTGGGAATCGTTTCCATAAAGTTTCTGGAGAGGAATCTTATGCACATAGAAATCGTGGGAATTACCATGAGCGTGGGAATCCCACACAGAGGGAAACTTAAATTTTCCCTCCCATTTTTTTTCTCTCACCCTATCTTTAAATTTTACAGACTCTCTCTTTAACCTATAAATTTCTCCCCTCCAGCTCTTTAAAACTCTTCAATCTTTCCTTAGATTCTTGGTATTCTCTTTAATTCTTTCATCGTTCTTACAATTTTTTCAACTTTTCATGCATTAATCATTCAAAAACATAAGGATTTAGGTCAGATTTTTTCTCTTTCTCTCTCTAAGTTAAATTCACCCTCGCTCCTTTGTTCTTGCAGATTTTTCATCTATAATGGCACCGAAGAAGATGATGGATTGGAAACTAGTTGACAAATTACGCTGGTAAGTTTTTGGTGACAGTAAAAGCAATATAGTGGCAAAATATCAATCCTCCTTCCTGATTTACTCAAAAGAAGAAGGTAAGTGCTTTCATGATTTTAAGGATAGGGGAATAATTACACCTAGGTATTTCAATTTTAAATTGTTAGAGGACATAGGAGTGAGGACAAAGATTGAGTGACTAGCTGACAATGTAGGGCGGAATAGTTTCATCCGGTGTGACATGCATATTTATCATATAATGACAATCGGATTTTTCACTACTGTCTATTATACCACAAAAATGGATGTCTTCTAGTTTATATTATTCTATGTTGTGTATAAACTAGATTATAATGTCATGCATCATCTTTTCGATTTCCAAAACACAAAAGTTTTAGATGATCATCCTGAATTTGATATGGATTCCTATTAGAACATTTTGACGAGGGAAGACAATTTTGATTCACGTAATGCATCGAATGCTTTAATACTTAATGTCGAACATTTGTTGTTGCATAAATTCATGTGTTTATGTAACATCCCATTCTCATATTAAGGGTTAGGACCCGAAATTTCAGTACATATGAGCTCAAAGAGATTAAGGAAATGCATTTTCTTGCTCATGCATAATGTTAATATATATGCACATAAATATTGAATGTTTGCAAATAAAAAAGTGGTACATGCATTCATTGACAACTTCCAGGTATAATTGATGTTAAATGTGATTTTATTGAAAATGAGAAGTAGAGGGAGTAGAAAGAGTGATCTTGGTATGAGTTGTGATAAGGAAAGATTTAGAGACAAAATTGGTAGTGATCTGGAAAATGTTCACTAAGTATGCTTCGGTCTGTTAGCCATAAATTTTTTTCTAGTTATCCAAATTAGATGATTATTTTCTTGGATTACACTAGAAACATATGGCTACATGTCTTATGCAGAAATCAAATTTCAATTCTGTCTCTATAAGTCTCGAAAGTTCATGAAATTGAGAACTGGGTGCAGTACATTGATGGATGAATGTAAAATTCGTCTTTGGACTTTAAGGGGAAAATTTAGGATCGATCTAGATATATTTTGGCAAAGTTGCCTTCTTAAGAATTATATATCATTCCTTTATCTTTCCAACGGTATATAGCATGAAATTTTTAGACATCTGACCTGAAAGTTATAGTAAACTTTCCACTGCATCTATCTTCTATTTAAACCTTCTACGTCTATCTTCTATTTAGACCTTCTGCGGCTATGTTTGACCTTTACCGTCTACTTTGACCACTATCTTCTATTTAGACCTTCTACGTCTATGTTCTGCTTAGACCTTCGACGTCTATATTTGACTTTTACTGTCTACTTTGACCACTATCTTTTGTTTAGACCTTTTGTGTCTATCTTCTGTTCAGACCTTCTACGTCTATGTTTGACTTTTACCGTCTACTTTGACCACTATGTTCTGTTTAGACCTTCTACGTCTATCTTTTGTTTAGACCTTTTGCATCTATGTTTGACTTTTACCATCTACTTTGACCACTATGTTCTGTTTAGACCTTTTGCGTCTATCTTATGTTTAGTCTACTTTCTGCTTCTCCTGCTGTTGATCTAAACATCTCCTTCTGTGTTGTATCGCCTGCTCCATTTTTGACCCTCCAGACGATAGAATTTGTTTTCAAGATCTTCATGAAAATTGTAAATCTAGAAGTCTTCTTTCAAACCATACAAAGAACACCTAAATCCGATATCCATTGGAAAAGTTATGCTAATTGTGAAAACACCTTATGTGTTACTATTCATAAACACCTTCTAGGTTACTATTCATCATATACATTCTTCCCTATTTTTGACCCTTCAGAAGGTAAAATTTGTCTTTAAGGTCTTCATATAAGTTGTAGAAATTGAAGTCTTCTTTTGAACTATATAAAGAACACCTAAATCTGATATCCATAGGAAAAGTTATACTAATTGTAAAAACACCTTCTGTGCTACTATTCATAAAAACCTTTTAGGTTACTGTTCATCATGTACCTTCTTCCCTATGTTTGACCCTTGAAAAGGTAAAATTTGTCTTTGTAGTCTGCATAGAAGTTGTAGATCTCGAAGTCCTATTTTGGACCACATAAAGAATACCTAAATCCGATATCCATATGAAAAGTTATGCTAATTCCAAAAACACCTTCTGTGTTACTATTCATAAACACCTTCTAGGTTACTGTTCATCATGTACCTTCTTCCCTATTTTTGACCTTTCAGAAGGTAAACTTTGTCTTTAAGATCTTCATAGAAGTTGTAGATCTTGAAGTCTTATTTCTAACCATATAAAGGACACCTAAATTTGATATCCATAGGAAACGTTATGCTAATTGTAAAAACACCTTCTGTGTTACTATTCATAAACACCTTCTGGGTTACTGTTCATCATGTACCTTCTGTCCTATTTCTGACCCTTCAGAAGATAAAACTTATCTTTGAAGTCTTCATAGAAGTTGTAGCTCTTGAAGTCTTCTTTTGAACCATATATAGAACACCTAAATCCGATATCTATAGGAAACGTTATGCTAATTGTAAAAAACACCTTCTGTGTTACTATTCATAAACTCCTTCTGGGTTACTGTTCATCACCTATCTTCTGTCTCATTTTCGACCCTCCAAAAGATAGAATCTGTCTTTGAAGTCTTCAAGAAAGTTGTAGATATTGAAGTCCTCTTTGAAAGCGTCCTAAGATGATCTTAATCCAACATATCTAGTGAAAGTTATCTCATTTGTTCCGAGACAAGTTCAGTTTGATTGAAGACAAAAACATGTTCGATTCTTTTGGCCATAACTTCTTCTCTAGACGCTCAAATGACTTGATTCTTAAACCATTGGACTCGTAAGATAATAGAAAAGCTTTTTCTTGAATAAAATGTTATGTTAGAATGTTCAAGGGTATTTTTGGCAAGACACTTAAGTATAAAAGACATAAGGCATAAATAGAAGCACAAATAGGACATTTCTCAATCATTAAGGGTATAATTAGAAGAAGAGTGTGGTCTTGCTTATAAACGAAGAAGAAAAACGTGAATGGAAGGATAAGTTATAGAGAATAACAAAAATGAGAGAGAAAGAGAAAGAGAGTTTGATGGTTTGAGAGAAAAGAAGAGAGTTGAGCTAGGGTTTAATTCTTCTTAATCTTCAAGAAAGATTTTGAAGTTGTTCA
>JAOTAY010052787.1:0-19632 GCA_025629805.1 Erythroxylum baracoense | reverse complement strand
GGGATGCAACTCCGTGGACCGCTCGTCGGGCCTGATAGGTGGTGGTATCACACCCTTCTCAAAGGAACCGTACGTGAGACTCTCGTGTCATACGGCTCCGTCCCGGAATCAGGACCTCCCCTTTCCTTTGACCAACGGGTCCTCGAACCAACCTTTCCTTCCCCTCGAGAAGCAGTTGATTTAGGCGGACCAGTTAGAAAGGCTACTAAAACCCACGTACTTTCAGTTCCATTAGTAAGAATATCAAAAATCATCCATAGCAGAAATTAGATGTCGCTTAACCATCCTTTCACGGGCTAGCTCTTCCCAAGTATGCCCATAAGCCCTAAGTTTAACAAATAGACTTCCAGAACAAGTTTAACCCCTTGTGATAACCTTTCATCCGAGTCTCTTTTCCTCTTTATGTTTTCAGGCAACACTTTGCTTAACACATACTTTTTTAAGTGGGATAGAGATAATGAGCTCTGTGAAAAACTGTCTCTTCTCAACCATCCCGAATCTACTTATTGATACCCCTACATACAAGGATTTTTTGTAGTTATCTCTTTCTGCTTTCTTCTTTCATACTTTGCAAAGTCGTTTTCTAATTTAATTAAAGGTAGTTAGATTACATCATATCTTCATCTGTCTTGATTGAATGAAGGCAAGGATGATCCTAATGATCCTGTCGCTAAAGAAAAGCATTTCTTCTTCACAGCTGACCAAGAGCTAGCCATAAAAGCTACCCAGCAGAAACTATTGTATCACGGGAATGATGAGACTCGGCATTAGCCTGTTGCAACCTGCCCGCACCACCAGAGGCCATCTCCGAAACTTCATTATGTAATGAATCATGCGCATGAGAATCCTCAGCATCAATCTGATTCTGCTGATCCTTCTGAGTTCGTGATGTGCTTTTGCTTTCCCGGGAAAGCCTAGAGAGGAAGAACCAAAGCGGGGACTGATTATACCGCGTCGAGAAGTGATCGAAGCATGGGTGAAATGAATCGACTCTCCATACTTAACACATGCGATTTGTGGATTGCACCTTTTATCTCTTTATATCCGCTAATCACTTCCCAATCAAATAGATCTCCCGGGCAACTGACTATCTCGGACTTTCTCCTCTTACCTGATGGATTCAGTTTCATCTTGTTTGAGTAAAGTCGCGTGTCGTAATCCAATTCTGCTTTGAGAGATGATTTTTCTTCGTAATCTGGATTAGTTCGCGTCCTTTGTCTGCCGGGTTGCCTTGGAGCACTTTCAGTTCCATTTGCAAGGTCTGCGAAACACAGTCTACGTGTGAGATCTCTGTAAATGACCTTAAGCCTTGTGTATAGCAACCTCGTCTCTTCCGCGCGTATTAGGCCACCACCAAGGACGCTGGTGATTCAAGAGGCGGGGTTTCCTAATCGAACAATCACAGGATTCCCTCTTTATGTGATGTTCAATTCCCGTAGGACTTTTCACACAAAGGGTGTTGTGACATTTTAACATGTCATCAAAGATGAGTTTTCGTTACCTCTTTCTTATCACTTTTCTATTAGTAAGACATCCAAGTCAATTTGGTTTTTCTCAGCCTCAGCACTTTGCTTGAGCTTCTACCTCAAGTAGATCCACGGGGCTTGTTCATATAACCCCTGTTTTTGGGAAAGGGATTGAATCATTCAGGGCTTTTAGCTGGAACGTCCGCTCCTACGACCAAGAATCTCTAACCAAAGGAAGGTGGGGAAAGGGATCAAACAGATTGAGCCTCAGCTTCAGGTCGAACGTCCCTTCTCGGAAGTACTTTGCCCTTGCTAAGCCTAAGCCATTCCTTTCGGTTTGAGATTAAGCATGCAGTTCTCTTTCTGCTATTCCCTTTCTAGATGGAGTTTCTATATAGAACTATTCCTGCTATTGCCATTGATTGAGTATTCTCTCTAATAGCTCATATTGTTTTTTCCTGTAGAGCTGGCTAACTCTTTCCCTGGGATGGCTAACATAGAGATTGATTCCCTGTGGGAGTGTTAAGGGTTAGTTGCTAAACCTCTTGAGTTCCATTGCTCCTAGTGGTGGGGATTCTCCCTGTAGTTGCGTCTTTCATTCCCTTTCAAGTAGTCTCTTGGGCCAGTGAAAAATCTTTCCATCCGTCCCGACCAGTCCTTCTCTCTCTTCCTCTTGCAAGATTGGATAGGGCTACCATTGAAATAGATAGCCCCCAGAAATCCTTCTTCCTGCGAGTGGAGGTTCCCAACCATCCATTGTAGTAGTAGATAGGGCCCTTTCCCTCTACCTTAGAGTGGTAAGCTATGCTATCTAGTTGGAGTCCTTTTTTCAGTGTCGGATTTTTTACAATTAGCCTTCGCCTTCCAATAAAGAATATGCTTCCCCCTATTTCCAAAAGTGAGTTTGAAAGCCTTTCAATTGCAGTACCAGTTTCTAGCGATCTAGTTCCATTCCCTCCTACTCCTAGTCCTATTGATATTGAAGCAGGAGGCCAAGGCACCTACAGGAAGGGCTGCAAGCGACTAGGTTTCATAGGCGGTAAGACAGTCCCATAGAAGAGGTATGGTATGATGCGGGCATAGTTTACACTCGTAGGTAATCCGGTAAGCAAGTGGGCTTCAAGCATTGGATATGGACCTTAGGGAAGCACAAGCCAGTGATAAAGGTAGTTTCCCCTCTTGGCATTGTCCCAGTAGCCATTGTAAGAGCAGTTGATAGGGCCATTGCTACTATTGGCTCAGAGTCCACTTCTGGATATTGGCATTGTAGGAGACTTTCATTCCCAGCATAAAACCGCATTCGCCTTCGTGGCAGTCTCTTAGGCTAGTTAGGCAAGCAGAAGGATAAGACATATCTTTCTTTGAGTGGGAGTTATCCAAATAGGTCAAGCACTAATAGATACATGGATTTCCATGAGAGTTGAGAGTCAAATAGCTATAATCAGGCTAGGGGATAGGTAGGACGACTATAGGTTAACGCAACGCTAAGCGATAGATTTTCCCGGGCCAGCTCAACTTAGAAGGGCAGTACCGTGTACTCAACCAGAAAGATTAGTGCATTTAGCATATCATTTTTCTGTCTAATGTCGAGGAGGTCATCGAGTCCAGTAGTCATTGATCCGCCCACACTAGTGTAGTATTTACAATTCGCTTAGGATAACCGCTAGTTACTATAAGAGAATAGCACGCCAACAGCATATCTTCCATCTCGAGATGGTGATTTAGATCCACGAAGCTATAAGCACCGGAGCGAGCACCAATATCACTTTCATTTGAAGGAGCAGGAAGACCTGGAAATGTTACAAGTTGATCTTTTTGCGAAATGCATTTGAAGGTGGGTCGATTCCCCTTTTTGACCATCGGCAGTCCTGGCCATGTCATCAAAGGCAGAAATGGCTATAACGGTGAAATAAAAAATGTTACCCTCTTTTTTGACCCCCACCCTGAACCGCCCATAATCGGTATCATACATAGCCTGTCCCCACTCAAACCCATCCATTGCCCTGGATCCGAAGAAAAAGGGTCTTCGTCTGTATCTTTAGATTCGGAAAAGGGTTACTCTTCTAAAGGTACGGATGAGGCTTTAGCCGCTGCTGCTAATTATTCTTTTTATGATTTGTCGAAAGAGCTTTTGACACCTGCTTCATCTTCGAGTGCTATGCCTGCCTCCCTTGCAGAACATTTGAATGAATTTGAATTGTACCACTAGTGGGCGGGAAGTTCCTCTTCAGCTCCTTTTCCAGAATGGAGAAGTTGTGTGTGGATTGGGGTATAAAGCAAGATTCGTATGCCTTCAAAACATTAGGTAAAGGAGATCCCGGGTTGGGCTTTGGTCACCGCACCGGGTCCGCTCTTCCCGCCGAGAGGAGTTAGCAAATCATTGGCTTTAGATAGCGATTTCTTTGATGTCTGTAGGATGAGAGTTATTGCTTCATCCGTAGTTCTGCTGATTTAGGAGTAGGTCTTGGCTCTGAAGGCTTTTCTTCTCGATGCTTTGTCCTCTAGTCCCGCTTCTTCTAAGTCTATGGTAGAGCTAGAGCCCGGGAAGGTTCTCCATGACAGACGAGAAAGGCTTTTTGGTCCCTTAGTAATAGTAGTCACTCCCAGCCCCTTTCCTTTACAGAATCACTCCGTAGTTTTTTAGTTGCATCCGAGGTTCAAAGCCCTGCTCATAGAAGGGATGGAGACAGCTACTTTTAGAATGAGAGAGGTATGGACCAATGCAATGAATATGGACTTATAGCAAGAAGGATTTTCAACCTATCATTACAATAATAAAATCGAGAGGATAATCATCTGTCGCTATTAAGTGAGCATTAAAGCCAAACGAGAGAACTTAGTAGAAACTACCATGCCAATCTCTAATACTAAAATGAAAATCATGTCGGGCTTCCTCTTTTTGTTGAGTTTTTAAAGTACGTCAAAAGGGTGCTTGTAAGCCTTGAAAAGGGACCGGTGGGAATTCCCAAGTAGGTAAGGGATTTATCATCGCCCTAAAAAGATCAAGGGACGCTACTCCGTTGGTTCCTAATTTGTCCTTCAGCCATGTCATGTCCTCAAACAATAAGCTCTTCTGCACCTTTCCAGAGTTCGGTGCCGCGGGAAGCAGGGCAAGCCTTTTAAAGGATGGAGGCCAAATCTGTAGCTTAACAACTCAAGTTGAACTGATATCTTTAAAAAGAGGAGATCTTTATTTGAACTGATATCTTTTTCACTCCCTCGATATGCATCAATCATCAAAAGTAGCTCTCTTCCATAATGGATGGTTTCTTCCTTACGCGCACCTAAAGGCCTGAAGTGCTTTTTTCTTTTTTACATATTTTAGTTACAGGTTTCCCTCTATTCAATGGAATTCCATCCATTCCATCAACATTTAGGAAAAGAACATACCTCAATGTTGCTGAAGAAAGCAAATTACTCCTTCCAATATTCGTTGCCTTTAGTTTCGACTTAAGAGTTAGACTAGGCGATATATACTTTCTGGTGCAAAGCCTATCTCCTGATCTTGATAACGCGGGAAAGAGACTTTTTACGATGAGGCCATGCAAGGAAAAGGCTCTTTAATTAACATTACGGCCTCTTTACTTTGCACTCGCTACCTTGTGGCCATACCCAAAAAAGGGCCTTTGCCCAGTTCTTTCTTCTTATTCCAAAGTAAAGGGACATTGCCTATAACTCAAAAAGACAGGATTTAGGCTAAGGAACCTCTCATCATAGCATGTCAAAAGCATGCCATCCAATTCATTATTGAAAGCCTTAAAGCAGTAGCACGCACAGGGAGAGTCTTTCTTATGATCCCAAGGAATGCACATTTGGTGGTATCATCTTATAGTTGATTACGATTGCATTCAGAATAGATTAGGATTCTGGAACTAGAAGTAGGCAAATTGCTTATTCCAATCTCCCAGCAAGTTGTAAAAACATCGTATAATGACCAATGAAACACCTATCGCTTGTAAAGGTGAGCTAAACCTTGAATGAGCAATCTGCCTATCAATTTAGCTTTAGACTATAGGTGATAAGATGACATTGGTTTAGTAAGGACTTATGCGGGTATGATTTACTTGGAGTAGGCTACTAGAGTGTACCTACTTGTGTTCTTACTAGTTGGATTTCCAACATGGCATACTCGATCGACGCTGGCTCCATACGGTATAAAGGTATGTGTTAACTAACTTTTTTACTTAACACTAACTATTTTTTAACACGTACTATATATATACTAGAGGAAAGGAGAGAGAGAGGCATCCTTCGCCCCTTCTATTTTATTTCTCCAAGGGGGGACACAAGATTATATTATATTTCTAATTTATGAATTCCAGGAGTTGACAACAACATCGGGAGTGGGAATACAATATGATTGTTTTTTATCCCCTCCCTCAACTCAATCCTTATTATAAGGCCTTTAAAAATGCGTAAAACGATAGATAGAGATTCTGATAGGTAGAGATACAGTACGAAAGATTCTTCAGGAAGTTTTTCAAAAAGGAATGAGTGCTCTGCCTTAGCGAAGTTGCACGAGAGAGATTCACCAAACTAGGGACATATTCTGAATGACAGCACGAATGATTGCTTTAATGAAAAGATAAGACAACTTTTTAGTTAGATAGTCCAAGGGTTGTAGAGGTAAGACCAATGGAGGAAAAATGATGCTCGACTAAAAAATCGAGGATCGATGGAATTGAGCAAGCCCATTAGGTAGAGGTCGTTTAGCTTCTCATTGTTGGGCATTGATTATTTAGCATCTTTTTTAGTTTAGAATATTTTGATTTAAGATTTTTTAATACTTTTCCTTGTGTATTTGCAGGTGTATGAAAATAAGGAACACGTAAAGATTGACAAAATTTGGTAACACATTAAGACATCTTAGAATGTGGAATGAGACATCTGAAGAGCTAGATGCCAAGAAGAAATAGAAAGAACAATGATGGAAGATAGATATTATAGGGAGTAAGAAACTTTTGTGAATTACCATGAGGCACAGTATGGTTAGGGAAATATCGATCCTTATTGAAACACGTATACTCTGGGGTGGTAGAACTAGCCAAAATTTTATTGGTCCAATAATGTAAGTACTCACATGGGACATCATGACTTATTTGAATTTCAGTAAGATGAGTTCAGTTCATAGGATTGCAAATTTAACAAAATCATGGAGAAACTAATAGAAATGGAAGAGAAACAGAAGAGGATGTTTTTTAGCTGGCAGGAAAGTCAGAAAAGACTGGAAAAGAAATTTGATCAAATTTTTGAAAACCATGCCGCTTCTATTTATAACCTAGAGATTCAAGTAAGACAACTTTCTTGTGAATTTTATAAGAGAAGTGTGGAAGAATCTCTGAGCAATATGGAATTATGTCAACGAGAGCAATATGAGGCTATCACACTTAGAAATGAGGAAGAACAAGAAGAACCAGGGGAAGACCATACTGAACCTTACCTTATAGAAGACTAAGAAATCAAGAAAGGGGATGAAGAAACGAGTGAAAACTCTCCCTATTATTTACCAGTCCTTGATATACCATATGTGAACATAAAAAAATCTTAGGTAGATGTTCATGAAAAGAACTCTATCTTTTGGATTGACGATGATCAAGTGTCATTGAATACTAATGATGTATTAAAGAATCCGAAGGATAGTAACTCATTCAGGATAATTGATGTGTTCGAATCTTCTGACGAACAAGAGGATGAAGAGCAGACGACAACAGACGTTGAGTTTGAAGAAGTTATGAAAGTCTCTGTTCATGAAGCAGAAGAAGAAGAGGAGACGAAGGTGATTAAGGAAGAAAGAGAGCAACTTACCTTCGTACAGGACAAACTGTTGGATTCAATGGAAGATTTAGGGAGTTTTGTTATTCCCTGTTGTGTTGACAGTTCATTTGGAAAAAAGACATTATTAAGCTTAATTGATTTTTCAAAATGTTATCCATATTTTCCTTTTGATTGTTTTGCAATTTGTATCTTACTTACATGATACAAAATTGATGTTAAACAGAAACGGTGGAAGCAAGCCGCTCATAATTGATCCCGGCTAATTTTCCAGTGAAAGAAGAGAGTTGAACTACCAACGTTAAAAGAAGCATTGCATGGGAAGCAACCCATGGATGTCTGTTTCCTTTTGATTGTCTTTGTCTATTTGTTCATTTAATTTCTTTAATTATGATTATGTTTGAATTGAGTTTGATTGATGTTAATGGGGGGTTTTTGTTAGAATTTCAACTTGTTTCTTTTCGAAATCCTTGATGATGATATTAATTTGATGTGTTTGTAGGTTGTGGGATCATGGAGAAGTAATATTAAGCTTAGAAGAAGGTTTGGAATTGTGAGAATCACCAATTCCCACGATCATGGGAATTCCAACCGGGAGGGAAATTTAAACTTCCCTCCTATTTTCTTCTTTCGCCCACTCTCAAAATTTTCACTCCTTCTCTCTCTAACCCATAAAAATCCTCCTCTCACTCTCTAAACTCTTCATTTTTCCTTGAGATTCTTGGTATTGTATTCATTTCTTTTCATTAATCTTACAATCCTTCACTCTTTTCATGTATTAATCATTTAATTTGGGTAAGATTTTGCTCTCTCTCTCTAAAAGTCAAATTTCATTTTTTCTCTCATTTTTGTAGGTTTTCTTCTTACAATGGCACCAAGGAAGATGATGACTTAGAAACCAACTGACGAAGTCTACTGTCAAGTTTTCGATGAAGGCAAGAGTGATTTAGCGGCGACTTACTGCTCCCCCTTCCTAATTTACTCAGAAGAAGAAGGTACGCACTTTTGTCAATTTAGGGCTAGAACAATAGTCACTACTAGGTATTTTGATTTTGAAGTGTTAGAAAACATAGGAGTGAGGCCGAAGATTGAGCAACTAGCTGTAAATAGGGTTTGGAATAGGATCATCCGGTGTGACATGCCTATCCATCCTATGATGACCATCGAGTTTTTCACCACTGTTTGATATACCCCTAAAATGGACGTCTTCTGGTTTAGATTATTTGGTATTGTTTACAAATTGGATTATGATGTCATGCGTCATCTTTTCGATTTGAAAAATACAAAAATTTTAGATGATCACAGTGATTTTGATGTGGATTCTTATTGGAAAACTCTAACGTGGGAAAATAATTTTGATGCACGTAATGCACCGAATTCTTTAATCTATAGTGCCGAGCATTTAATCTTGCATAAATTTATGTGTTTAACTGTGTTCAATAAAACTGAAAGTAGCAAATGTTCGGCTAAAGAACTTTTCTTTTTATGGTGCATGGATCAAAAAGTTAAAATCAACACGCCTTTTAGAATTTTTCGATCAATAGTTAGTGTTGTCAACAAAAATAGTTCATATTTTGGAATGGCGCATGTTGTTGCTGCTTTAGCTCTTTATTATACCTTAAAATGGAAGAGCTGTGTACAACGCCACATGATATGTTTGACATTTCGTATTTGAGGCAATATGAGATTGTGGAAGTCCAGTCTATGGAACTTCGCAATCCTCAGATGCGTGCTGCAGTGAGGAACAAAAGGGGCCAAGATTCAGATGCAAACTGACCCTCCATATCCCGAGCAGCTCCGGAGCCAAAGGAGGAAGTAGTAGAAGCGGAACGCAGTGCACCAGTGGAGGTCAATCGATATCAATAAATCTTCGACCAGATGGCTGCCAATCAACAACAAATGACATGCCAACTCAATGAGCTCAGCACCCAAATGTGGAAAGTCCATGAGGAGTAGTGTAGCTTGAAGAAGAGGTTCCTCAACTTCTATTGGAGGAACAATTTTGAAGCTCCTTCACCAACACCGTCGCCAGCATCATCTGAATAAACTTTCTTCCCTTTCACTTTTATATTTTGTTGTTTCTTTTGTCTGGCTTAGTTTCATTTTTTTGTTAGGTTTCATGTCATTTATGTGTTTCAATTTCTTTTTTTTTGGTTTGATGTCATTTTTCCTTATTTTGTGGTTAACTTGCCACATTGAGGACAATGTGAACTTTAAGTATGGGGAGGTGACATTGACTTTCTCAATTGCATTGTTTGCATTTTGTTAAATAGGATGCATCGTTAGGCATATCATATGCTTTGTGTCAGCAATGAAACCACATTTGAATCATTCTAATGAATATTGCCATGAGATTCTATCATGCTAATTGGAATTAGATTGAATGCATGCTTAAACTCGTATTAGGTTACTTGAGTAGAAAGTGAACCATAGAGTGATGAAAAGTAGTTGGTTACATAAGCTTAGTCAAAACTTGACACTTGAACAATGAGGTAATGTAGAGATGCATAATGAGTTTCATTTGAGCCGATGTGATGATTGAGCCATATGATTATATCCATAGCCATTATATTTCTTTGTTGAGTGATACTTCCTTAGGTGATTATCTTCAAAACTTGCTTTGAAACATTTTGAGTCTACTGGATGCATTCTTAATAGAGATGATTAAGGCCCTCTTTTTGTTAATCCTTAGCTTAAATGACCTACCCGTTAATTATCCCTTGCTATCCCCGTTAAGCCTTAACCTTTTATTTCTTGAAAACACCCGAAATTTTAAGACCTTAAACCTTATTAAACTACCCATTCACAAGCTTAGTAGAGTATTAAGTAATAAATTAGTTGGGATCGTTATGAAAATTTTACTGAGATGAGTTGAGTATATTTCTGCCTGTGGATTACATTGTATTTATCTGCTATTTTATTCATAGTTCTTCCATGTATGATGAAAAAGAAAGAAAAATGAACAAAATTTGAAAAAGAAAAGAAAAGAAAAAGGAAGAACAAGTGAGTAGCATTAATAAGAGCAGAATATTAGTTACATTTGTATATCTCGGAGTTATGTTTTGTTATTCTGTCTTATACGCTTTTTACCTTACGAATGCTCGTGTTAACCTTTTTCTCTCTTTACCCACCTTAACCCTTACCACATTACAACCTGAAACAAGTCCTTTTGATCTATTTATGTATGCAATCATTCTAGAGGAGAATTAGTGTATTAACAAGCCTATGGTAGTGTAGTTTCCTATAGGAAGTTTAAGCTAAACACTAACCATCAAACACTTGAGAGAAATGAGTGAAAACCGTGAGGAAAATTCATTTTGCATCTTTACTTATCTTTGAGTGATGGTGTTAATTGTTGAGTTTGCTTATGTATACTAATGAAAAAGTAGTTATGATATGTGTATTAACTTAATATTTGAGTTGGCTTAATTATGAAGGACTGTATGCTTTGATCTTTGTGAAGATGATATGACAAAATTGAGTGGTTGCATTTATTTTGCTTGAGGACAAGCAAAGATTCAAGTGTGGGGATATTGATAGGTGTGCATTAGTCTATAAGTTTCTATGCAATTGGCATGTGTTTTCTTGTATACTTGTTGATTTTTGTTATAGTTTAGGATTCATTTTGTATAGTTTTGCTTAGTTTGATTTCTATTGTTATTCTTTTATGTTTAATGCTAATTTAGGTTAAGAATTGACTATTTGTTGTGTAAGAAGAAAAATGGAGCAACTTGGACATTGAGCTAGAAATTAAGAGGAAAAGAGTAGAAGAGTGCATCTGTAGCTAATTCCCATGATCGTATGAATTATGCAAATTTCCATGGTCGTGGGAATTACATTCCGAAGGATTATGCGAGGCTTCATCAAATTTAGGTTTTTTGAACTATAAAAGCATCATGAAGCCTCCATCTTAAGGAGGACGAAACCCTTCTATCGAAAGACCATCTTTGGAGTGAAGAACATATGTTTGGAGCCTTGGGGAAGGATTGAAATCAACGATCATCATCAAGATTGGGCAAAATAGCACATCAACATCAAAATTTCCAGATTTTGGAAAATAAGAGAATGAGTCTTGTTATTCAACTTTTTGTCAGTTTTACTTCTTCTATTCTTTGTAAAATGGTTTATTTGAATGTTGACGATGTTATGGAGACCGTGTTAGGCTGATTTAATTTTAGGGATTGCTTTTTAACTATTTTGTCAAAACTCTTATTTTGTTAAATTGAATGAAGTTGTCTTTGATAATTGTTGATTTAAATTATTATCTTGCAACAAATTAAGAGAGTGAGTAAGATAAATTTGTGTAAGATTGTACAACGAGAGTTGGCAACCTATAAACTTACAATTATCACGTTAATTGAATATTTAGAAGAGAGATCTCGCTAGTCAATTGATCACTCATAAGATAGTTTAATAACTAGTTGAATAGGTTGAGTCATTGGGTAGGTTGAGAGATCGTCCAATTGATTCCCTTAAATTTGATTAGGGAAAATTAATTACACCTTAAGAGAGGGTAGTTATTACATTCAGAAATCTAGGGTCAGATAAAATTCAATCAATAAAATAGGAGGGAGACAAAATAGGGAAAAAAGTAATCTCTAGTCTTTAGATTCTTGAATTCTGATTTTTCTGCACAGTGGTATTGTCTATTGTTTTGAGTTAGTCTTTTAATTTTAATTTTAATTTTAATTTAATTTTCTAGATTATTTACTTTTAATAATTTCGTTTCTTAAGCAAAGTTTTATCTAAATTAAGTGGTATTTAGGCATCAATCCCTGTAGGATCGATATCTTCTCTTTTAAGCTATAAGTCACAACCCATTCACTTGCGATTTTTGAACGTAAAACTAGTAGACAGGTTTTACCATCAAAAACAACCCACAAAGCCAAAAAGTAGACCCAACTTTGTAGATAAAGACAAGGAAAAGGAGAAAGATGTGGACATAAGCGCCCTCCGTATGTTGCCCCTCCGCCATATCCACCCAAAATTTCATACCCTAACAACTCCATAAGATCAAATTAGATGCACAATTTACGAATTTGTAGAGAAATTGAAGACTTTACAAATAAATCTTTCGTTTGATGAGGTTTTAGAACACATGCCTAAGTATGCTAAGTTTTTGAAGAATATATTATCGAAGAAGCGTACTTGGGAAGATAACCAAACTGTAACCTTACCTGGAAACTGTAGTTCCATAGTCACTAATCAAATGCTTTCCAAGCTAAAGGTTCTAGGAAGTTTCACAATACCCTATGTGGTTAGTGAATTTAAGTTTTCAAAATGCCTATTTGATTTAGGAGCATGCATTAATCTTATGCCTTTGTCAATATTTCAAAAATTGGGGCTCGACGAGGTCAAGCCAACTGCAATGCTAATTTAACTAGCTAATTAATCTATTAAAACACCTTTCGGAGTGGTGGAAGATGTTTTGATACAAACAGACAAGTTCATCATTCCTGTGGACTTTGTTGTTTTTGATTTTGAAGAAGATAAGAATTGTCCACTAATTCTTGGATGACCTTTCATGAAAACAAGTAAACTATTGATTAATATTCATGAAGGTAAATTGACCCTCCAGATTGGTGAAGATTAAGTGGAGTTTAATTTGAACAAGGCATTGAAGAGTCTGAAGGAAAGCAGCGCTTGTATAAAGATTAACATTACAGATTAAAGTGTGCAAGAACAAGTAAGAAGCTGCTTTGTAGAAGTTAAATTAGTAGAAATGGAGATAGACAATGAACCTAAAAAGGTAAATGAAACTAAGTTTGAAGGAGATGTTGAAATGGGGGAGTCGGGTGTTCAGACTCATCAAGAAATATTAGTGTGAACCGAAGCTCCCATACCACCTTCCACAGAGAAACCACCAACCCTAAAGCTTAAACCTTTACCCACACATTTCTGGCACACCTTTGTAAGTAAAGGTTAAACTCTACCCATCATCATTTCCAATCAATTAAACGGGGAATAATAAAGTAGGGTGGTTGAGACTGCTAGGAACGGATAAAGCCCATAGGATGACAATTATCTAACATTCGAGGTATAAACCTAACTGTATGTATGCATAGGATAAACCTAGAAAAAGAAAGCAGAGCTGTGAGGGAACGTCAACGTAGGTTAAACCCTCATATGAAGGAAGTGGTCAAAAAGGAGGTCGGAAAGCTTTTAGATATGGGTATCATATATCTAATATCTGATAACAAATGGGTCAACCTAGAATAATATGTACCAAAGAAGGGTGAAATGACCATAATGGAAAGTGAAAGTGGAGAATTAATTTTGATAAGAACAATCACGGGATGGAGAGTGTGCATAGACTATAACAAACTCAATAAGGTGACTAAAAAGGACCATTTCCCTCTCCCATTCGTAGATCAAATGATAGAAAGAGTGGCGGGTCACTCATTCTATTGCTTCTTAGATGGTTACTCAGGGTACAATCAGATATTCATCTACCCCGAGGATCAAGAAAAAACCACGTTCACATGTTCTTATAGTACCTTTGCATATAGATGGATGTCGTTCGGTTTATGCAATGCCCAGCTACATTTCAAAAGTGCATGATGTCTATCTTTGTGGATATGATTGAAGATATTATGGAAGTCTACATGATGATTTCTTTGTCTTTAGAGACTCTTTTGAAAAATGTGTAACCAATTTGGACAAGGTACTCCAAAGATGTGAAGAATCACATTTAGTGTTGAATTGGTAGAAGTGCTATTTTATGGTGAAGAGGGGATAGTGCTCAAGAACAAAATTTTTCACTAAGGCTTTGAAGTGGACAAAGTGAAGATGAAGGTTATAGAAAAACTTTCACCTCTAATCAATGTCAAGGGTGTGTGAGATGAGATAGCTTTATCCAACATCTTGAAAGTCAAAGTCTTTAATGTGTGGGGCATCGACTTTATGGGTCCAACATATTAGAGTGCCACGAACAATAATAAGCATTTTTGTAACAAATCTTTTGATACTCTATTATAAAATAATATGGAGTCCACCATCGAGTTGCCACTCCTTATCATCCAAAAATAAGTGGACAAGTGGAAGTTGTAAATCAGGAACTCAAATAAATTCTAGAAAAGACGGTGAACAATTCTAGGATGGACTGGGCATTAAAGCTAGATGATGCCTTATGGGCTTATTGAACCGCTTTCAAAACACCTATTGGAATGACTCCCTTCTAACTTGTATATGGTAAGGCTTGCCATTTACTTGTGGAACTAGAACATCGAGCATATTGGGCAATGAAGGTTTTAAATTTTGATTGGAAGCAAGCGAGTGAGAAACCACTTCTACAACTAAATGAACTTGAAGAGTTTCATTGCAATGCATACGAAAATGCCAAACCGTAGAAGGAGAAGGTGAAGAGATGAAACAACTCTCATCTTAAGCAGAAGGAATTCAAAGTGGGAGATGCAGTTCCTAAGAAAACTTAAATTGCGATGGAGTGGACCATTTACAGTCACCCAAGTATTTGCCCATGGAGCCCTCGAATTGAAAAATGCAAACAAAGAACCTTTAAGGTGAATGGGCATGGCTACAAACTGTATCTTGATAGAGTGGTCTCAAAGGAAAAGGAAGTAATTTCTTTCCTTTTAGAGAACTAAAAGCATTTCCTAAGATGAAAGGTCAAGCTAATGACCATAACTTGACACGTTTGATAGTTATATTGAAATTGTTGTGTACTTAAATTTGTTTTAAAGTCTATAAATAAGTTTATAATGAAGTGGAATGGTTTGGATTGCTAACTCTCTTATTCCTTTAAAAGCAATTTTAAGATATGGCAGCAATCTTGGGCATCAAGTGAAGTTGATTTCGGAGACCATCACCATCACCACCTCAATCGCCATGATGGGTTCTTATGCTCTAACCCTTATCTTTTCATTTATGTCTTTTTTTACGTGTTTATATTATTTTATTTTGATTCCCACCTTGTATGTTATTTGTCCTTCTCATATTAAGGACATGTGTTGTCCAAGTGTGGGGAGGGTTGCGTTATGTGCATTACATATTTCATTTTGAGTGTGAATTTTGCATATTATATGTTAGTTTTGTTTAGCTTTATATGATGTGACTCGTGTGAATGTGTCAATGGCTAGGACTTAACATAATCGATTTAGCTTTAAACATAGTCTTTTCGATTGCTAAGATTTATTAGTTTGTGAAATTAGTGTCCTAGGTTGCTTTAGTTAAATATGCATGTTAGTTTGTTCGCCCTAGGAATTTGACACATTCATTTATAATTTTAGGTTAATCGAATAAGTAGCATCATTAGTATCTTTTCATGAGAATGATTAGCTAAAGAAATGAGGTAGGCAAGAAAAAAATATAAATCTAAGTGTGTTTTTGTTTAATAAATAACTACTATGTTGGCTCAATTTGAAACAAATTAGGTTATGATAGAGCTAGTAGTTAGTTAAGAATGTGATGTAGCTGAGTAACTGAGCGACGTTCATCACAAATGTTTACCTTCATGTCGAAAGGTTATAATGACATTCCAACCACGCTACTTAATAAAAACATGACCTAATTGAGTAACTGGTACATTCATCAGAAATGTTTGCTTTCACATCAAAAGGCTAGGTTTATGTTAATGAAAATTAACAAAAATAGTGTGTTGTTTAATAAATCCTACCAATCTTTGTGAATAGCACGACTTCTCATGAAAAGCTACTTAAGGATAGTTACAATTTTGATTGACTAACTAATTATCAATGCATGTGTGTGAGTGATAGGAGTGAATGAATTTGACATCAGGTCTTGATTAGTATGTATATTTAGTTTGAAGTACTTAGAAAAAGATTTCATAAGTTAATAAGTTAGAACAACTTAAAGGATTTTGTTTATAGTTAATTTTTTTTCATGAAGTTCATTGCCATTGTACCATTATTACATATGTGTGTTGTTGTTGGCGTGTTTGTGTTTGTTTGTTTTGTTTTTTTCTTGAGGACAAGCAAAAGTTCACGTGTGGGGATGTGATATTTGTTGGTTGCATGATGTTTTAATAGAGATTTTAGTATGTTTTTAGTTGTTAATTAATTGATTCATGCATGATTAGGTTTAGAATTGTGTTAGTTCGTTAGATATTTGTATCTTGAATGTTATGTGGGTTAGAGAACGCTATTGAGCTTTAATTTTGTGTTTTTGAGGTGCATTGATGTGTTCATTAATGTTTGAAATCAGACATCAAAGAACGGAGAAAATCTAGAGGAAGCCAAGCGAAGGACCTAGGGCCACGATCATGGCCTATATGAGGATAGACGCAGACTAGCCTCCCGAATTTAATTTTTTGCAGGTTATTTCAAACTTTTGGGCCTTGGAAAAATATAGTTTTTACCCTAATTAGAACATAATACATAAGACAAGAGAAATAACCTAGAAAGAGAGCCTCCATTTGCCACTTTGGGAAAAAAGCTAAGGAAGAGGAAGAAGGAAGAGAGAGAAGAAAAGAAAGAAGAAGGAGGAGTTTCAGCTGCTTCAAACTCCAATCCTCCAAGTTATCTTTTCTTCTTTTCATCTTTTATTTCATTCATTTGATGCATGAGATGGAATTAATGATGATGAATCTTGAGTTAAGGATGTTTTAACTTCTTTTAAGGATTTATACTTGATTTAATGTTAATCTAGTTGCTTTTGTTGTTAGTGATGTTAGGTATTGTGATTATTTGTTGTAATTGCATGCTTCAGTAATAAATCGAGTGTGAACTAAATGCAAAATTATTAGGTTGGTTAATGAGAGTTAAATGATCTAATAGACCACATAAATAATCAAATCCGTAAATATACAGAGAGGGATCTCGTGTGAGGACCTAGTTGTTTATTGGAATGCTTAAGAACTAAATAGATTATGGGTTGTTTTATTAATCGAGAGATTACATGTTTGGTAACTTAACTTAATTAGGGTTTATGATTTAAAGCTTAGTGATTACAACTCGAGAGAGACTAATTCACTCTTCTAAAATCTAAGACCGACACTGTATTAACACAAAAGTGACTAAGTTAGCATTGATGATAGGATAAATCTCCTTTCCTATAACTTGTTAATTTTTTCATTGTTTGAATTTCAAATCGTCAATTGTTGGTGCTCAAATTTGATTTCTTATATTAATATAGAATTCTCATTTCAATCACACCATATTCAATTGTTTGTTTTTCTGTTTAGTTTTTATTTTCATTTTAATTACATTTTTAGGCCTTAGATAAATTAAGATTCAATTAGTTCACTAATTTCTCGTGGGATTGACACATTATATACTACGCTATGACCTGTGTGCTTGCAGAAATATTGAGGGTTTTATAAGATTAAAACTTGCTCAACAAGTTTTTGGCACCATTATCGGGGAGTTAGTAGGATTAGTTTAATTTTTTGTCACTCTTGTGTTGGTCCATTTGCATACTAGCAATTTGAGTCGGATCTCCAAAACACTAAAGCTTGACATCGTTCGTTTAGAGTGAGCTATCTGAAGAGGAAGAGAATACCAAAGAAATCATGGTAGAGGAATTTCATCAAGAGTTTCAGTAAGGAGGAAACTAAGGAAACCAACCAAGGACCCTCATAGATTTCATAAGCCCGGAGTTCAATGCAACTAATCAAGGTGTCGCTAGACCAACAGTTCAAGTGGCTTCATTTGAAATAAAATCATCTTTATTAGAAATGCTTCAAACTAATGTTTAATTTTACGGGTTGACTAACAAGGATCCTAGCGCTCATATAGTCAATTTCTTAGAAATATACGATACTTTTTGATATCATGAGATGTCGGAAGATGTCATTAAGATGAGGCTCTTCCCTTTCACACTAAGGGATAAAGCTAAGGCATGGTATCACTCACTAAGTCCCGCAAATGTTACAACTTAGGAATAGTTAGTGCGAGCGTTCATAGATAAGTACTTCCCCCTCACAAAGACTACACAGATAATCAAGGAAATCACAAACTTTCAACAAAGTGATGGGGAGTCACTTTATGAAGCTTGAGAAAGGTACAAAGATTTACAAAGGAGGTGCCCTCACCACAACCTACCTAAGGAGTTCCTTTTGCAAACTTTTTATAATAGAGTGAACCCACCCACTCGAGGCACCATTGATGCAGCATCAAGAGGATCTTTGATAAGGAAGACGGTAGATGAAGCAGAGGAGTTGTTGGAGGAAATGGCTAGTAACAATTGTCTTTGGACAATGGATAGGAGTAGATAGCATACAACACTCTGTGAGAAAAAAAAAGCTCTAGTTGTTGACCATATCACAAATATGCAAGGTAATATTGATAACTTAACCCGACAGCTAAATAATATGAAATCCTTTTCTTCAGGTCCTGTGAAAGCTATTCAGTAAAGATGTGAGTTGTGTGGACAAAATGACCATGATGCCATTGATTGCTTTTTGATGAAAAACCATGAATTGAAACAAGTTAACTATATGGGAACATAATTTGGTTGAAGAGGGGAGGGGGACGGGGAACAAACCCTACTTAAACATATATAACCTTGAGTGGAAGAATCACTCAAACTTCTTCTGGTCAAACAATGCGGGAGGTTAATTTCGACCTCAAAGACCACCTGGTTTCTAATAAAGAAAACCAAACTCGATGGACTCTAAGTTAGATAAGATTTTGGAAAAGATTGGGGGCATGAAAGATCCTCACAAGAGGTTGGAAGGATGAATTGAACAAGTAACAAAATACCACGCCTCTTCTATCCACAATTTAGAGGTTAAAATGAGCCAAGTGCAGAATGTATTGTCTGCATGAAGTGCAGGAAGTCTCCTAAGTAATACGAAATCAAACCCAAGGGAGTAACTACAAGTAGTTACATTGAGAAGCAAGAAGGAACTCCAACAACTGATAGGTGTACACTAGTCTATGTTTTTCTATATAATTGGCATGTGTTTTCTTGCATACTTGTTGATTTTTGTTATAATTTAGGATTCATTTTGTATAGTTTTGCTGATTTTCATTGTTGTTCTTTTGTGTTTGATGCTAATTTAGGGTAAGGATTAACTATTTGTTGTGTAGGAAAGAAAATGGAGCAACTTGAAGATTGAGCTAGAAATCAAGAGGAGAAGAGTAGAGGAAAGCATCTGTAGCCAATTCTAACGATCGTGGGAATCATGCAAATTCCCACAGTTGTGGGAATTACAATTCGAAGGATTATGCAGGGCTTCATTAAATTTAGGTTTTTTGGACTATAAAAGCATGATGAAGCCTCCATCTTAAGGAGGACGAAACCGTTCTGTAAAAAGACCATATTTGGAGTGAAGAACATACGTTTGGAGCCTTAGGGAAGGATTAAAATCAAGGATCATCATCAAGATTGGGCAAAATAGCACATCAACACCAAAATTTCTAGATTTTGGCAAAGAAGAGGAGTCTTGTTATTCAATTTTCTGTCAATTTTACTT
>JAOTAY010052721.1:0-19640 GCA_025629805.1 Erythroxylum baracoense | reverse complement strand
ATAGTTACATAGGCATATCAACATTGAGCATCCTTTTGTATTTTGTATTAAACTTTGATGTGTATGATGGTATGTAATAAATTTTGTTCAAACTCTTTGAATTATTTATGAAATGAAGAAGTTTCTTTGTATATGTTTACAATTATCCTTTAGGTTGAGTTGTTAGTATTAGCATAGGTTGTGAATGTGAGTGCAGAACTTTGAGTTTGGTGTTGGGTTACTGGGTTTGGAATTGAAGGTTTCGCCACGGCAAAGTCAGAAGCTCGCCGTGGCATATTTGTCTCGAGAGTGCTTGGTTTAAATCTGGGAGCTTCGCCGTAGTGAAGCCAGGAGTTCGCCGCGGTGAACTTCTCCCAAAGGGTCCCTGGAGATATCTCCACGGTTTCGCCACGGCGAAACATATTCGTCACCGTGGCGAACCCTCCACTACTGTCACTCTGAAATCTCTTTTAAATCCAATGTTATCCACTTGTATTTCACACCACCCTCATAGGATCGCCATGAATTGAACCACAAGATTAGTTTTGCGATCAAGGCCCGGGCCCAACAGTTATTCTTTTGTGTTTGATGTTGATTTAGGGTAAGAATTGATCATGTTGATATAGGAATGGAGGGTGGCCTCCTTTGCGATTGAACTAGAGACCAAGAGATGAGAAGAGGAAAGGAGGAATTATAATGCAAGAACCCACGATCATTGGATTTATGCATATTCCCATAATCCTGGGATGCCTAGCCCGAGGATACATGTAGGGTTCACTTTTTTTTTTAGGTTTTCATGACTACATAAGGTTATAAACCCCTATGGATGAGAGAGGATGGGTAGAGACTTGCTTCCTTGAGTAAAAATGCAGGTTTAGAGCCTTGGGAGAGGTGGAGATTCAAGGTTTTTCATTCACAATTGGGAAAAAATCACACCAACGTCGAATTTTTTACATTCGGACAAAGAAAAGGAGGAGTTTGATTCATTTATTTTTCTTTCGTTTTTTTCTCTTCTACATTTGTATGATGGATTATTTGATTGTTGGGGTTGTTATAAACATCATGAGTGGCTGATTTATTTTTAGAGATTACTTTTAAACTTCTTGTTAAACTTCAATTTTATTGATTCGAATAAATGAAGCATTTGATGAATGATGAATTTATACCTTACAATATTTTCAGAGATTGAGTTGGGCAATTTGTGTAGGGTTGTATAATGAGAATTGGCACTCTATAAACCTACATTCATCAAGTTAATTGATTAGCTCGAAGAGAGATCTCGGCTAATTAATTGATCACCCATAGGATAACTTAATAACTAGTTAAATTGGTGGATTGATTTTGTAGATTGAGAGATTACTTAATCATCTCCATTTAATTTGGCTAGGGACAATTAATTATACCTTGAGAGATGGTAGTTAATAGATTAGGACATCTTAGGTGAGGCGCAATTCAATTAACAAAATAGGAGGGAGATAAGATAGGGAAAAAATTATCTCTAGTTGTTAAAATCTTGAATTCCGAGTTTCCACATTTTTGCATTATCATTTGTGTATTGCTATTTGTTTAATTTAATTTAATTTTCCAATTTATTTCTATTATAAATTTTGGTTCTTAACAAAGATCGATCTAAATTAAGTGGTGCCTAAGCATAATCTTTGTGGGATCGATATCCGCTTTTTACTATAAGTTACGACCCATATACTTGAAGTTTTGAGCATAAAACTAGGAGTCTATTTTTCATTTAATAAGTTTTTAGCGCCGTTGCTGGGGATTGTTTGTTTAGCATATTGTTTAGTTTAGGTTACTTTGATTTAAAAGTTTTTGATACTTTTCCTTATGTATTTGCAGGAGCAAGAACACAATGAGCACATAAAGATCAACTGAATTTAGTGATGGAGAGTTATCCGACATCACAAGGCACGAACGAGAGTTAGAAAGAGCTACAAAGAAATATAGCTAAATAAGGAGAGCAAGGAGTTGAGAGGACATCGATGGACTTTATAAGGCCAGGTTTCATTCCTTAAGGAGTTACGAGGCTAGCGATTCAAACTAATAATTTTGAGATCAAGCCGGCACTCCTCAACATACTTCAAAGTAGTGTACAGTTTTATGGGCTGTCCAACAAAGATCCCAATACCTATATTGTAAACTTTTTGGAGATCTACAACACCTTTCGATTTAATGGGATGTCTGATGGTGTCATGAAGTTGCGGTTATTTTCTTTCGCTTTGAGAGATCGGGTGAAGGCGTGGTACAACTCGCTCAGTTCAGGGTAGATCACTACTTTGGAGTAGCTAGCTCGAGCATTTCTTGCAAAATACTTCCCATTGACCAAGACAACAAGAATCATTAAGGAAATAACATATTTTCAGTAGAGTGATGGGGAATCTTTATGTGAAGCCTAAGCATTTCTTGCAAAATACTTCCCATTAACCAAGACAACAAAAATCATTAAGGAAATAACATATTTTCAGTAGAGTGATGGGAAATCTTTATATGAGGCCTGAGAGAGGTTTAAAGAATTATAGAGAAGTTATCCCCATCACAACCTTCCGAGGGAGTTATTGTTGTAGACATTCTACAATGGTATAAATCAGAGGATAAGATGAACCATAGAGAGGTTCTTTGATGAGAAAGACTATTGATGCAGCTTATGATCTTTTAAGAACTGGCGAGCAATAGTTACATTTGATCAAGTGAGAGGAGTAGACAGGGGTAAAAAGAGAAAAAAGATATGATCTTGATTGACTATGTTACAGCTTTATAGGCACAGATTGCAACCCTTACCAAGTAGTTGAGCAATATACAAGAAGCATCTTCATCTACGAACAAAGCTATACAATTACATTGTGAGTTATGTGGGCAAAACAACCATTGCACAACTGAATGTATTTTGTTAGGAGCCAGTGGTACAAAACAGGTAAATTACTTGGACCAGCCGCAAAAAGATAATAATCCTTACTCTAATATTTACAATCTGAGCTGGAAAAACCACCCAAATTTTTCTTAGGGTACTAACAATACAGGTGGCCAAGCAAGACTGTAAGGACCTCCTGGATTTTAGCAAGATCAACTTGGATCTATAAAGAGCAAAATGGAAAAGTTGATAGATATTTTAGGTCCAAACTGGCGACTCAAGAAGAGAATCAGAAGAGGATGTTTTCCAACCAAGAGGAAATTCAAAAGAGGATTGAGGCAAAGTTTGATCATATTGTAAAGAACCATGCCTCATCCATCCATAATTTGGAGGTTCAGGTAGGTCAACTTGCTAATGGTTTGTCTTCTAGAAGTGCAGGTAGTCTACCAAGCAATACTAAGGTCAATCTAAAGGAACAACTCAAGGCTATTACACTTCAAAGTGGTAAGCAGGTGTAGGAACCAAGTGTATAAAAGGATAGCCAAGAAAAAGCGAAAAGCAAGGATAGAAGAAGAGAAAGAAGAAGAAAGGCCCTATGTACCACCACCCTACAAGCCTAAACTTTCGTATGTACAAATGGTGAGACAACATCAGATGGACACTTGGTTTTCTAATTTTTTGGAGAAATGGAAGAAGTTACAAATTAACTTGTCATTGGTGGAAGCCTTAGAGTACATGCCCAAGTATGCAAAGTTTCTTAAGGACATACTCACACACAAACGCACTTGGGAAGATAATCAGATGGTAACTTTGACAAAAAATTGTAGTTCGATCATATCAAGCCAAATGCCTTCAAAACTACAAGATCCAAGGAGTTTTACTATTCCATGTGTTGTTGGTGATTTTGAATTTTCTAAATGCTTATGTGATTTAGGTGCAAGTATTAAATTGATGCCTTTGTCTGTTTTTAGGAAATTGGGAATAGGAGAGGTCAAGCCAACATCCATGCTAATTCAACTTGTGGATCAATCTATCAAGAGGCCATTTGGAGTTGTAGAAGATGCATTGGTAAAAGTGGACAAATTTATTATTCCTGTTGATTTTGTTGTTTTAGATTTTGAAACTAATAGAAATTATCCATTGATTTTGGGTAGGCCCTTTATGAATACTGGTAGTTGATGTGCATGAAGGGAAACTTATGTTGAGTATTGGTGATAAGCAGGTTGAATTTAATATGTCAAAATCATTAAAGAAACCAATATATGGTAATGTGTGCATGAAAATTGATGTATTGGAGGAGTTTGTGAAGGAGGTTGAAGAGGAAGTTGATGAATTTAAAGAAGTGCACAAGGATGAGAGTGTGAAAGAAGAAGAATTATGTGAGGAAGTTGATCTAGAGAAGTTAGAGAGAATAGATACATCCATACCACCTTCAATTGTTAAGGCCCCACTTTAGAGTTTAAACTCTTACCTCCCTATTTAAGATACACCTTTTTAGGTAAAAACTATATTCTACCCATCATTATCTCCAACCAATTGGATTGTGAGCAAGAAGTGAAAGTAGTGGAGACCATTAAGAAGAGGATGAGAGCTATGGAGTGGCAAATTTCTGATATTAGGGGGATTAGCCCCAATGTGGTGTTGCATAGGATTAACCTAAAAGAAGGATGTAAAACTGTGAGGGAAAGAGACCGAGAAGGTCAAATCCAAACATGCAAGAGGTTATGAAGAAGGAGGTAATGAAGCTTTTGGATGCGGGGATTATTTACCCCATTTTAGATAGTGAGCGGGTGAGCCCAGTAAAGAGTGTCCGAAAGAAGGGTAGCATGACAGTGATAGAGAATGAACATGGTGAAAATATTTCTACTAAGACCATCACAGGTTAGCGAGTGTGTATTGATTATAGAAAGCTCAATTTGGCCACCAAGAAAGACCATTTTCTTTTGTGGACTAAATGATTGAGAGGATGGCTAATCATTCTTTTTATTTCTTTTCTGATAGATATTCAGGGTATAATCAAGTATTTATATACCCAGAAGCCTAAGAGAAGACCACGTTTACTTGCCCTTATGAGACTTTTGCTTATCAGAGGATGCCTTTTGGTTTATGCAATGAACCTGCCACTTTTCAAAGGTGCATAATGGCCGTATTTGCAAACATGAATGAATACTTTATGGAGGTATTTATGGATGACTTCTCTGTCTTTGGAGATTCTTTTGATCATTGCTTGTTTAATTTAGACAGAGTGCTTTAAATATATAAGGAGTCTCATCTAGTCTTAAATTAGGAGAAGTGTCATTTCAAGGTCCAAGAGGGAATTGTATTAGGCCATAAGATCTCATGTAAGGGGATTGAAGTGGATTGCACTAAAACTGAAGTGATTGAGGGTATCTGAGCATTCGTTGGTCATGCAGGGTTTTATAGATGGTTCATCAAGGATTTTTCTCTTATTGCTAGACCCTTAACTCATTTATTAGTTAAAGATGTGCCTTTTGTGTTTGATGATGACTATTTGGATTCTTTTAACAGGTTGAAGAAGACACTTATAACAGCACCTATTTTGATGTCGCCAGCTTGGTCTCTTCCCTCCGAGATTATGTGTGATGCTAGTGACCATGCTATTGGTTGTGTACTTGGCCAACAGAAGGAGATGAGGTTGCATGCCATCTACTATGCAAGCAAGATTTTGATGGGAGCACAACTGAACTACACCACTACTGAGAAATAATTACTTGTAGTAGTATTTGTTTATAAGAAATTTCATTATTATCTTTTGGGCTCATAAGTTATTGTTTTTACAAACCATGAGGCGTTACATTACCGCTTGGCCAAGAATGATGCCAAGGTTAGGCTCATCTGGTGGTGCTCCTGCTCCAAGAGTTCAACGTTGAGATTAAAGATAAAAAGGGAGCAAAAAATGTCATAGCGGACCACCTATCATGACTTAAAGGGGGACATCATGAAGAAGAAGCGAAAATCAAGGAGAGCTTTCCTGATGAGGCTTTAATGATGGAAGATAATCCTTTTCATCCTTGGTTTGTAGATATTGCAAACTATCTTTCAGCTGGTATTCTTCCTTCTGATCTTTCATATCAATAAAGGAAGCACTTTTTATTTCAATGTTCTTGTTATTTTTGGGATGAACCTATAAATGCCCAAAATTTTGATGCAATGTCATAGCTCACTTTATGCAGAGCAGTATGGAACTAACAAGACTACGGCTCAGATCTTAGAGTGTGGATCCTATTGGGCCACTATGTTAAAGGATGCTCGAGAGTTTGTGCTGAAGTGCGATAGATGTCAAAGAGTGGGCAACATATCGAAGAGGGATGAGATGTCGCTTTCAAACATAATAGAGGTGGAGATATTCGATGTGTGGGGCTTAGACTTTGTAGACCATTCCTATCCTCCTCAAGTAACAATTACATATTAGTTGGGGTTGATTATGTTTTCAGGTGGTTTGAGGCCATAGCTACTCCAACTAATGATGGCAAGGTGGTTCAAAAGTTCATCATGATGATCTTTACTAGATTTGTGGTGCCTAGAGCGATTATAAGTGATGGAGCGAGCCATTTCTGCAATAAACCATTTGAGGCTCTTCTAAGAAGATACAATGTCTATCATAGAGTGGCTATCCCTTACCAGCACCAAACTAGTAGCCAAGTGGAGGTAGTGAACAAAGAGTTAAAGAAAAATTTGGAGAAAGTTGTGAACACATCAAAAAAGGATTAAGCTTTGAAGCTAAATGACACCTTATGGGCTTACAGGACGGCTTTCAAAACACCCATAGGTACCATACCATATAGACTTGTGTATGGCAAGACATGCCATTTACCATTAGAGTTGGAGCATCGAGCCTATTGGGCAATTAGGAAGTTGAACATGGAATAAAAGCTAGCAGGTGAGAAGAGATTGTTACAACTTGATGAATTGGAAGAGTTGAGATTTGAAGCTTATGAAAATGCCAAGTTGTACAAAGAAAGAGCAAAGAAGTGGCATGATGCTCACATAAAAAAGGAGTTTAAGAGTGAAGACTTGGTGCTTTTATTTTATTCAAAACTTTGGTTATTTCCTAGAAAGCTCAAGTCAAGATGGAGTGGACCCTTTAAGATCCTTCAAGTGTTTCCCCATGGAGCTTTGGAGTTGGAAAATGATAAAGGTGAAGCATTCAAGGTTAACGAGCATAGATGCAAGCCATATTATGGAGGGACATATTCACTAGAAAGGGAAGTCATCTCTTTCCTTTCTTCCACTTTTTCATAAACGTATGTGGAATGGTCAAGCAAATGACCTAAACATAGCATGTTTACCTTTCTATTGTTTGTCTTTATTTACTTGTTTGCTTGATTGATTTGGTTGTGATTATTTTTATTTTAAGTTTGCTTTGTGTTTATTTGAATTTTGTTTGAAATTTAACTTGTTTTCTCTTCAAATTTCTTGTTGGTTGGGTGATTTTGATGTGTTTGCAGGTTGTTTGAATGTTGAGAATGCATGCTAAGCCTGAGAGACGGTTAAGAAGCTGGAAATTTGGAGCAACCCACGACAGTGAGAATTAGGTTGTTTCCTACGACCGTCGGAAGGCTATCCAGAAAGTTTTTGGATCCTTAACCCACGATTATGGGAATGATAGGGATACCCACGATCGTGGGATCCACCATTTGAAAAAAAAAATTAAATTCCCCCATTTTCTTCTTCTTTCTTCATTCTTCAAATTTTCACATTCTCTCTCTCTTAACACACAAAACCCACTCTACTAATCTCTCAAATCCTTCATCTTTCACTCAAATCTTGGTATTTTCTTCACTTCTTCCATCAATTTTTCATTCCTTTATACTTATTTCACATTAATCTCTCACTAATCCAAGGATTTGGTAAGATTTTCTCTCTTTCTCTCTAAAAAAGTGCTCACCTCTCTCTTGTTTATTTTTTGCAGATTTTTCTCTCGTAATGGCTCCAAAGAAGATTGCAGCCCAAAAACCAACAGATAAATTGAGCCTTCAAGTCTCTAGAGAAGGTAAACTAGATATGGTGGCCGCTTTTCGTGCCCCATTTCTTATTTATTCGGAAGATGAAGGTATGCGATTTCGTGACTTTAAGGATAGAGAATCAATGCCTCTTAGATACTTTGATTTGGAACTGTTAGAAACTCTAGGATTAAGGTGAAACATTGAGAGATTGGCTGTGAATATTGGTTGGGGTTGTTCAATTTGTTGTGATGTGCCGATATATCCTATGATGACTATCGAATTTTTCACCACTGTGCGCTATAATCCTAAAATGGATACATTCTAGTTTAGGATAGGTGGCCATGTTTATAAACTTGATTATAATGTCATTTGTGTACTTTTCGATTTATAAAACACTAAGTTTTGGATGATCACGAAGAATTTTATATGGATGATTATTGGAAAATTCTAATGGGTGAAACCAATTTCCACTCTAAGAATGCACTAAATACTTTAATTTATGGCACCGAGCATTTACTTCTTCATAAGTTTATGTGTTTAATGTTTTTCAACAAAACTGAAAGTAATATGTACTCGGCTAAGGAACTTTTCTTCCTTTGGTGCATGGATCGAAAAATTATAATAAATACCCCTTACCAGATTTTTTGATCTATTAAGAATTTTGTTAATAAAAAAAGCTCTTATTTTGGAATGTCATACATTGTTACTGCTGTGGCTTTATTTTACAACCTTGATGTGGATAGTGTGTATATAGCTAGATATGATGTTTTTGATGTCCCTTATTTGAGATGCTCTAAAATTTTGGAGCCTCATTCTATGGAGCTCCAAAATCCTTAGACGCACATAGTCGTTAAGAATACGAAGTGCAAGGATATAGCCACTTCTCGATCATCCACATCTCAGGCGACCCCAGAGCCCCAAAAAGAAGTAGTGGAAAAGGAACCATCTGTAATAATAGAGGTCGACAGATTCCAACAAAACCTTAACCAAACGGCATCTAACCATCAACAAATGACGCTACAAATTAAAGTGCTCGGCACCCAGATGAGACAAGTACACAAAGAGCAGTGGTACATGAAGAAGAAATTCCTCAAGTTCATCTAGAGGAATAACATTGAAGTCCCTTTTCAAACACCTTCGCTACCACAATCTCCATGAGCTCTCTTACCTTAAACTTTTTACATTAGTTTAGTTACTTTGTTAGTTGTTTTTTTCTTTTTGTTTGGTTTGATGTCTTTTTGTTTGGTTTGATGTTTTTTTTGTTTGGTTTGATGTTTTTTTTGTTTGGTTTGATGTCTTTTTGTTTGGTTTGATTTTTTTTTGTTTGGTTTGATGTCTTTTTGTTTGGTTTGATGTCATTTTACCCTATTTTGTAGTTGCCTTGTCACATTGAGGACAATGTGTCTTCTAAGTGTGGGAAGGTGACATTTGCTTTGTCAATTACATTGTTTTAGTTTGTTTTAGTCACTGTTTGCATTTTGTTAAATAGGATGCATATTTTAGGCATATTAGGTTATTTTATGTTGTTTTGTGCTAAGAAATGGAACCACACTGGAATCATTTTGATTTGTTTTGCAATGAGATTCTGTCACGCTAGTTGGAATGAGATTGAATGCATGTTTGAACTTGGATTAGGCTACTTGAGTAGAGAGTGAACCATGTTGAGTGATAAAAAGTAGTTGGTTACATAAGCTTACCACAATTTGACACTTAAGTAAGGAGGTAGTGTAAAGATGCATAATGAATTTTCATTTGAGCCAATGTAAGGATTGAGCCTATATGACTCCATCTATAGTCATTTTATTTCTTTGTTTGTGTGATTCTTCCTTAGGATATTACCTTCAGAACTTACTTTGAATTGGTTTGAGTCTACTATCTCCATGCTTAATAGAGATTATTAAGGCTCTTTTTGTGTTAAACCTTGGCTTAAATGACCTACCTTTTATTATCCCTTGCTACCCCTGTTGAGCCTTAACCATTTTGTTTCTTAAAAACACTCCAAGTTTTAAAACCTAAAACCCCATTAACCTACCCATTCAGAAGCTTAGTAGAGTATTAAGTGATGCATTAGTTAGGATTTTTGCTACAAATTTTTTTCGAGATCAGTTGAGTAATACTTCTGCTCTTGAATCATATTGTATTTAGTTGCTATTTTGTTTATTATTTCTTTCATGTTATTAAAAAAAGAAAAGAGAAAAAAAGAAAAGAAAAAGTAAGAACATTTGAGTAGCATCAATAAGTATGGAGTAGTATTATATTTACACTTATGTATCTCAAAATTATATTTTGTTATCCCTTTGTCCACTTATTACTTTATAAATGCTTGTGTTAAACCCTTTGCCCTTTTTACCCACCTTAACCTTTACCATATTACAACTTGAAGCAAGTCCTTTTGATCTATTTATGCATGTAATTATTGTAGAGGAGAATTAGTGTATTAGTAAGCCTATGATAATGTAGTTTCCTATAGGAAGCTTGAGCAAAACACTAACCATTAAACAATTGAAAGAAATTAGTGAAACCATGAGGAACATTCATTTTGCATCTATACTTATCTTTAACTGATGGTGTTATATGTTGAGTTTGCTTATGTATACTAATGAAAATTACTCATGATATGTGTAGTAGCTTGATATTTGAGTTAGCTAAAATTTAAGGGATTGCATGCTTTGATCTTTCTGAAAATGAAATGATAGAATTTATTAGTTGTGTTTGATTTTTACTTTAAGACAAGCAAATATTTAAGTGTGGGGAAGCTGATAGTTATGCATTAGTGTGTGTTTTTCTAAGTATTTGGCATGTGCTTCTTGTGTAATAGGTTATTATTGTTGTGTTTTAGGATTTATTTTGTATGTTTTTATTTAGTTTGATTTTTATTGTTGTTCTTTTATGTTTGATGTTAATAAGGTAAGAATTGATCATATTGATGTAGGAATGGAAGGTGGCCACCTTTGTGATTGAACTAGAGACCAAGAGAGGAGAAGAGAAGAGGAGGAATTATAATGCAAGAACCCACAATCGCGGGATTTATGCATATTCCCAAAAATGTGGGATGTCTAACCTGAGGATACACATGGGTTCGCTTATTTTTTAAGGTTTTCATGACTATATAAGGTTATAAACCCTATAGAAGAGAGAGGATGGGTAGAGACTTGCCTCCTTGAGTAAAAACGCAGGTTTAGAGTCTTAGGAGAGGTGGAGATTCAAGGTTTTTGATTCACAATTGGGAAAAGATCACACCAACGCCAGATTTTCCAAATTCGGACAATGAAGAGGAGAAGTTTGATTCATTTAGTTTTCTTTTGTTTTTTCTCTTCTACATTTGTATGATGGATTATTTTATTGTTGGGGTTGTTATAGACATCATGGGTGGCTGATTTATTTGTAGAGATTAATTTTAAACTTCTTGTTGAACTCATATTTTGTTAATTCAAATAAAGGAAGCTTTTGATGAAAGAATAATTTGTACCTTGCAATATATTGAGAGATTGAGTTGGGTAATTTATGTAGGGTTATACAATGAGAATTGGCACTCTATAGACCTACATTAATCAAGTTAATTGATTAGTTCAAATAGAGATCTCGGCTAATTAATTGATCTCCCATAGGATAACTTAACAATTAGTTGAATTGGTGGATTGATTTTGTAGATTGAGAGATTGCTTAATCATCTCCATTTAATTTGGCTAGGGACAATTAATTATAATTTGAGAGAGCGTAGTTAAAACATTAGGACATCTTAGGTGGGGCACAATTCAAATAACAAAATATAAGGGAGATAAGATAGGAAAAAAGTGATCTCTAGTTGTTAAAATCTTGAATTCCAAGTTTATTCATTTTTGCGTTATTATTTGTGTTTTGTTAGTTGTTTAATTTAATTTAATTTTCCAGTTCATTTCCATAAATTTTTTGCAAAGTGATGGGGAGTCTCTATATGAAGCCTAGGAGAGGTTTAAAGAATTATAGAGAAGTTGTCCCCACCATAACCTTCTGAGGGAGTTCCTGATGCAGACATTCTACAATAGTGTAAATCAGAGCATGAGAGGGACCATAAATGCAGCTATTGAAGGTTCTTTGATGAGAAACACTATTGATGCAACTCACGACCTTTTGGAAGAACTGACGAGTAATAGTTATATGTGGTCAAGTGAGAGGAGTAGACAGGGGTTAAAGGAGCAAAAAGGTATGTATCTAATTGACTCCGTTATATCTTTACAGGCACAGATCACAGCCATTACCAAGCAGTTGAGTAACATACAAGGAGCATCTCCATCTACGACCAAAGCTATGCACTTACAATGTGAGGTATGTGGGCAAAACAACCATTGCACAGCTGAATGTATTTTGTTGGGAGCTAGTGATACAGAATAGGTAAATTACTTGGGCCAGCTGTAAAGAGGTAATAATCCTTACTCTAGCACTTACAATCTGGGGTGGAAAAACTACCCAAAATTTTCTTGGAGCACTAACAATATGGTTGGCAAGCAAGACTGTAAGGACCTCCTAGATTTTAGCAAGATCGACTTGGATAAATGGAGAGCAAAATGGACAAGTTGATGGATGTTTTGGGTCCAAACTGGTAACTCATGAAGAGAACCAAAAGAGGATGTTTGCCAGCTAAGAGGAAAGTCAAAAGAGGATGGAGGCAAAGTTTGATCAGATTATGAAGAACCATGCCTTATCCATCCATAACTTGGAGGTTCAGGTAGGTCAACTTGCTAATGTTTTTTCTTCTAGAAGTGAAGGTAGTCCACCAAGCAATACCAAGTCTAAACTAAAAGAATGGATTATGGTCATCACTCAGACCTAGAAAAAGGAACTTGAAGATATGAAGGAAGACAAAGATAAAGGAAAAGGACAAGTAATTATGAAATTCCTTCAAACTGAACTCGTAATTGAGCTAATAAAGGAACCTCAACCTAAAACTCCATACCCCATTCTAGCTTAACTGAAGTCAATTTCAAGTAGGACAAGGTAATTTTAAGGAGGTTGAATAAAACAAGGTTAAGGACATAACCGAATAACTATAAACGAGGCTCACACTAAAGGAATCAGTCAAGAAGAAGGTTAAGGACCGCATATCGGAAGAAAACCCTAACATAGCACAGAGGAAAAAGGATCTAGGGGATTTTTACAGTCCTTGTAGTATCAATTGAGTCAATATAGAAAGGGCATTTATGGATTTAGGAGTAAGTATCAATATGATGCCCTATACCTTTAGTTAGAAGTTAGGATTAGGAGGGTTAGAAACCACAAAGGTATTAGTAAAAACGACCAACATAACTGTTCATCAACCGAAGGGGATTATTAATAATGTGCAAATACAAATTGATAAATTTATCTTCCCCACAGATTTCTATATTAGATATTGGAGAACATGTGGAAACCCCTATAGTCCTTGAATGACCGTTCCTGGCCACTTCTTGCTCAATAATTGGCATTGATGGGGGTGAACTAACTCTAAGGGTAGGAAAGTAGCAAGTAACCTTCAAAATGTCAAAGAAAGATAACATTTCTCCTTTATCTCCAACTAATATCAAGGAAACCAAACCTCAAGGATAATGGGAAGATATTGAGGATCTTGGGAATGCATTCAGAAAGAAACGATCGAGTAAAAGAAGGCAAAGGAAGGAGAATCATAAGGAAGGTGGAATCTATAACATGGTAGCTCATATGTAGATGGTAAGATCAGTGGCTGCACTACCATTGCACCATTCATTTAAACCACCTTAAGCCCAAGGAGAGCATCAAGCTACCAATGTTAAAAGAACCGCGCTGCATGGGAGGTAACCCATGGAATTTTATTTTCCTCTGATTGTTTTCTTTTGTTCTATTTACTTGTTTGTTTGATTTATTTGGTTCTGATTATGTTTGTTTGAGTTTTAATTTGTTTTCTCTTCAAATTTCTTATTGGTTGGGTGATTTTGATGTGTTTGCAGGTTGTTTGAATGTTGAGAATGCATGCTAAGCCTGGAAGAGGGTTAAGAAGTTGGAAAAATTGGAGTAACCTATGACTGTGGGACTTGGTATGTTTCCCATGACCATGGGAAGGTTCGCCAAAAAGTTTTTGGAGCCTTAACCCACGATTATGGGAATAAGGTTATTTCCCATAATCGTGGGAAGGCTCTCCAGAAATTTTTTGGAGAGTTAACCCATGATCGTGGGAATGATAGGGATTCCCACGATCGTAGGAAGCCCCGTATGAAAAAAATTAATTTCGCCCCTTTTCTTCTTCTTTCTTCATTCTTCAAATTTTCACAATCTCTCTCTCTAAAAACCACGACACCCACTCTCCCAACCTCTCCAATCCTTCATCTTTCACTCAAATCTTGGTATTTTCTTCACTTCTTCCATCAAATTTTCATTCCTTTACACTTATTTCACATTAATCTCTAAAAAATTCAAGGATTTGTAAGATTTTTCTCTCTTTAAAAAATGTTCTCACCTCTCTGTTTCTTATTTTTGCAGATTTTTCTCTCACAATGGCTTTAAAGAAGATTGTAGCTCAGAAACCAACCGAAAAATTGTGCCTTCAAGTCTTTAGAGAAGGTAAACCAGATATAGCAGCCACTTTTATTACCCCATTTCCTATTTATTCAGAAGAAGAAGGTGTGCGATTTCATGACTTTAAAGATAGAGAATTAATGCTTCCTAGATACTTTGATTTGGAACTGTTAGAAACTCTAGGATTAAGAAGAAACATTGAGAGATTGGCTACGAATATTGGTTAGGTTCGGTTAATTCGTTGTGATGTGCCGATATATCCTATGATGACTGTTGAATCTTTCACCACTGTGTGCTACAATCCTAAAATGGATACATTCTGGTTTAGGATAGGTGGCCTTGTTTATAAATTGGATTATACTATCATTCACATACTTTTTGATTTATCGAACACTAAAGTTTTGGATGATCATGATGATTTTTATATGGATGATTATTGGAAAATCCTAACGGGTGAAACCAAGTTTGACTATAGGAATGCACAAATTATTTAATTCGTAGCATCAAGCACTTACTTCTTCATAAGTTTATGTGCTTAATGGTTTTTAACAAAACTGAAAGTAATAAGTATGTTCGCAAGGTTACACACACTAAGTTTTAATATTTATTAACCTTAGTAAATTCCACAAGCGCATGAGTCATTCGCGTAGTACCTAAGGTATTGATCCCACGAGGACAGAAGTCTAATCCTAAAATCTAAGGTCGTGTTAAACTATAATAATTCAAAATAAATAACTAATGCAGAAAATAAATCAATCAAATAATTAATTTCAAGAATTAAATTGTAGAAATCTAAACAAGAAAATAAGTCACATAAACCAATCCCAAAGCCAACCTAGAAACTATCAAGTGAGAGAAAGGGGGTTTAAATCAGAAATTAATGAAAACCTAATCAATTGTGCAATTATTGAATTAATGAGTCTAGATGGTCCTAGGGTGAATTACTCTCTCTCGAGTTATAATTCTTAGCCCTAATTGATAATTCCTAATTTAAATTATGGAATTGTGATCTCTCTATTCACAATTGACCCAAAACTGAAATTAGTTCTAAATTATTTAATAACCTACAGGGAACTTATGCTCGATCTCTCGTTACACTATTCTACCGATTTGATTCAATTCTTTATCTATTAAATTACCTAACTCTCGTTAGCCCAATTTGATTATTTTCACTAGGCTCACCCTCTCAGCCTATTGCCACGTTATTAAGAGCATAATTAAATCACAATTAAATTAATAAAAACACAATCAATCAAACTTTATTAATCTCAAAAATCAAAATCCCAAAGGTGAGTATAAACAAAACTCAACATTCAACACAACCTATTCTTAACACCTATTTCAATTCTATATATGAATAAAAGTGAAATAACCAAAAAATATGTCGAGAATAGAATTATGGAGGTAGCGACAATGGGAAGCCACCTATTCTGGGAAGTATGTCGCATCAAGCTTCTTCTCTGTATTTCTCTTCCTTTATCTTCTTCCTCAATCTCTCGATTTCTCTCTAGGTTTTTTTCGGAATGTGGCTGATGTGAATGCTCTCTTTTCAAATTATCCAAGACTGCTGCATATGTCTTATAATGATGTATTTATACTTTGGATGCTCTAGGTTAAATTCGGGATCGAAATGAAAAAGAAAAATCTTGCAAAACTCGAGTTTTTGCTTTAGCCTGACGCACGATTGTGGCTTGGATCCAAGCTCTCTGTCACGATTATGCCCAAAGTGCACGATTGTGGCCTAGCTGTCCTGGCTCGTCCCTCTTTGTTATGATCGTGGCCTATGTTTTTGGCCCGAAAATCTTCGCAACTTCTCCGTTCTTCGTCATTTACCCTGAAACACTAACAAACACATTAAAGTACCTCAAAAATATAACAATTAAGCTCAAAGATTCATACTAACCCATAAAAACAATAAACACATAAACTAACATAATTAAACCATAAATACACACTCAACACTCAAATTGACACTAATTGCCTAACAAATTACACCCTAAAACACAATGCAAATCAAAGCTATCAACATCCCCATACTTAAACATTTTCTTGTCCTCAAGCAAACAAAATAACAAACACGCCAAACACGAAGCACACAATACAAAAATGAGACAATGGCTGCAGCTTCATGAAATAAATTTAATCTTGAACACAATTTGACAAGTTATATCTAATCACTAACCTGCAAAATCTATGTCTAAGGGCTTTGAACTAAATATATAAGTTAATCGGGATGTGAGTGCTAATTCAATTACCCTTCTCAATTGCACACACACATTGATAATTCTTTGTTCCTTTAGACTCTATACTGTTCCTAAGTACATTTTCATGAAAATTCAAGCTTATTACAGGTCCAGTAGTTTTTATTAAGAACACTTTTTTCAATAAAAAACACGAACTTAATCTTTCACTTGGAGGTAAACATTGGTGATGAATGTTGATCCAGTTACTCGACTAAGTCATTTATTAACAGCTTGGTTGAAACGTAATTATATCTTTTGACACAAAAGCACACATTTGTGATGCATGTCGATCCAGTTACTTAGCTATTATCACGTTTTCAACTAGCTACTAGCTCTATTCATAATCCAAAGGTTAGTGGAATAGTGATTTATGAACAAAATATATAATTTTTTTAACCTATCTTGTTGTTTTTAGCTATTCGTTTTCATGAAAAAGTACTAGTTAAGCTACTTAAGTTAAAGGGCTTTAAATTATGAATGAATGTGACAACTTAGAGAGTGCTAAATTTACACTAAGTCCTAATTAAGCTATATATTTAACTAAAGAACCCTAATTCACTAATTTTGCAAGCTAATGATCATTTACAACCTACTAGACTATGTTCAAAATTAAATAAATTTCACTCATCTAAGCCATTGGCACATTTAAACAATTCGCAAAATCACATTTAAGAGCAAAAACACAGAATCGCTCCTCACACTTGAACAACACATTGTCCTCAATGTGAGAAGGAAGCACACATCATATAAGATAAGAAAAGACAAAATAGAAATTAAAGTGACAAAAAAATGAAAATAAACATAAAAACAAAATAGAATTGAAGGCTAATTTGGAAAAGAAAAATTGGTTAGGTATAAATCCTAAGGAGATAGAGGTGGTGATGGTGTCGGAGGCGGCAATTGAATACCCTGAGACTCGAAATACTGATGGATCAGTTGGATATCCTGACTCTGGCGTCGTTGTGTGCGTGCCATCTCTGTAAGTGTCTTATTAGTCTTGGTTATTACATCTAAAACCTTCTTCTAACCTTATTCTTCTTCCTCGGAGTCTTCACTAGTGGATTCCTCTTGTGCCTACCGAGGTGTTGCCCTGATCTAAACATGTATCTTTTGGTTGATGTCCCTCAATTCCATATTTATGGAATCAATGATCTCAGCTCGAAATAAGTGATGATGGTTGAGGAAGTCAAGGACGTGAACTGTTAACCCCCTCTGTTCCACACCAAAATGCAATGACAGACATTATGTATCCCATTTTGAGATGGTTGCTCCACTTGTGTGGAGTCACAGCAGTGGCATTCAGCACATGTGTGGATGTGTAGACTGGAATACTATGATCCATGTACCACAACATAAAGAGTTCCTTAGTCGAACACTTGTTGGTTTCAGTTTTATCGAAAACCATCTGACACATAAATTTGTGCATCAACAAATGTTCATGGGACTGTATAATGTTGTTGTAAGCATTCTTTGCATGGAATTGCTTAATCCAGAAAGCTCATGCTAGTATTGGGAAGGACGAAAGTCATCATGATGGTCGATGATGGATGATTCAGGGAATCCGCACATCTCGCACATAATTTTGACATTCAATTTATATGCTTGCCCTCCCAATCTGAACCACAATTCGTTTGTATTCTTGGCGTCAAAGGTCAAGGAAGTGAAAAATTCCAGTGTAAGCTCCTCATAAACAAGGAATTGAAATCGAATAAATTGAGCCCATTAGATCCTCTTAGCTAGGTTTTCTACCAGATCACACAATTCTTGCCTATCTAGTGTGTCAAAGTCAAAGCACTTGGGAACTACAATTTTTCTAGAACGAAGGGAACAAAAACGAGTACCTTCCTCCTCGGTGTAAATTGGAAAGGGTGCTCTGAAATTCGTTGCTCGGTTTCTTTGTCCCTATCCCGTAACTTGTTCTCATCCATATAGTTCCCGATGGGCTGATTGTTTAATGCATGGCATGATTGGGTATAAATTTGTAAGAATTTAGAGGTGAAAAATTCTAGAGAGATGTAAAAGTGTTTGGATGCTTAATTCTAGAGAGATAAAGTGAAAGTGAAAGTGAAAGTGAAAGTGAAAGTGAAAGTGAAAGTGAAGCTAGAATTGAATATATAGGTGGTAAAAGGGTAAAATGGTAAAGTTGTTTTCTAAAAATTTTTCGTCCTTCCCTTTTTTACATAGTCGCAGGCCATGATCATGGCCTGCTAGGAGATGATCATGGCCAGCGGCGTACCACCACTTCTAAATTACTCCTTTTTGTACTTTCTCCAATCTTCTCGCTTCCACTACTTGATTCTTCTGTGGCCCTTTTTCATCTCTCCTTTCATGCTTGCAAGATCATCCACATAGTTCTGAATTCCTACTCCTTTTTTTGATTTTATTCAAAAAAAATTAACCTAAATATAAAATTTCAAACCTTATAACAAAATTAACAAAGAACTATTTTCTATGGGTTGCCTCCTATGCAGCGCTTGTTTTAATGTTATTAGGTCGACGCTCCATCCAGCTAATGGTGGTTGGAATGAATGGTTTGTGTCTTCATTAATCTTAAAGCCTGTGCTTTAGCTACCATATTGCAGTTACCACCATCTTTACAATTTTCCTTTCCTTGCTTTCTCCTTCACGAGCGCTTCTTCCTGAAAGCATTACCAAGATCTTCTATATCCTCCCATTTGCCTCAAGATTCGGGTTCTTTAAGATTCATGGAGGTGAAGGAGCTCCGTAATCTCTAGTGGAAACCTTAAAGGTTAATTTCTCCTTCCCTATTTGCGGAGTCAATTCACCCCCAGTAACATCAATAATTGAACGCGCAGTGACCAAGAATGGTCGTCCAAGAATTATTGGGGTGTCCTCATCTTTGCTGATGTCCAAAATGTAGAAGTACGTGGGAAAGATAAATTTACCAACCTTTACAGGCATATCTTGTATAATTCCCATCGATCTATCGACCGTCTTAACTAAAAACTTAGTGGGCACTAACTCTCATAACCCCAATTTTAGACTGAAGGTGTAGCATCCGGACTTGGGCCGGATCGCTACAGTGCCGGGCCTCGGACCCCGACCGCCCATCACACCAAGGTATTG
>JAOTAY010052679.1:0-19646 GCA_025629805.1 Erythroxylum baracoense | reverse complement strand
GAGAGAGATGAGACAAAATTTACCTAAACTTTCCTTTAGTGATATCTTAAAATCCTTTGAGAATTTCTCAAATCTAATGTTAGATTTGAGTTCCTTTATCCCAAATTAATTTAGAACACGTTGGTTTGGGTTAGAGAATCAAAAACATGGTGAAGATTAAGTGATGGCCGAAACTTCCTCTTCTCTTCCTGTCTTTTACTTTCTTCTCCTTTCTTTTAATTAAAACACAGTGTTTTAATGCCAAATAATGGGGTGCATGGCCACACACAAGAAGAAGGGTCTATAATTTTGACTCTTCTTTTACCAAACAAGGTGAATTTATCTTTTTGCCCTTAGTTATGTGAAATTACCATTATACCCTTCAAACTTTTCCTAAATTTGCAATTAAGCCCAAATTTTGAGAATGACCAAAAATTTTATTTTCATTTTGGTGCTCAGACTTTTTCAAATTATAATTAAGCTCCTTAGCCTTATAAAATTTCTTATTGGTCCTCCAAAAATTGAAAAATTACATTTAAGTCCCTTAACTTTTAACAGGTTGTAAATAAGCCCCTTATGTGCATCAACTTTTCAAAGTAAGCTTTCTAAGTGTTCAATAAGTCTATAAATCATGTTTAATTACCTCTAAGGCATTAGAACACTTTTATCTTGGCCACCATGGCCATATCCATCCAATGGAATCGATTTTACACACTTAGAAGCTTATATGTCAAAAATCTCTAAGATTTCACATACCGATGAACTCTAAGTTCATATAAGAGCATATAACATTATATATCACTGGCATATATACCGAAAGTATTCAAATACATTTTTGAACTCATATACAACTATGTATATATAAACATACATTGGTATCTCTGAGTACAGGCTAATATAAAAGGGCTCAAAGAGTCCGGCGATATAAGTCCCCCCCCCCAAATAAAAGTTTGGTCTTAGAAACTCCTAAGTCGAGGATACAAATAATTGGGTGTACTGATGTCTCATAGCATCCTTAGGCTCCCATGTCATTTCCTCGACCCTGTTTCTTTTCAAAAGAACTTTGACTGTGGAAACGTCCTTGGTGCGTAACCTCTTTATTTGTCGATCCAGAATCTAAATTGGTTTCACCTCAAAACTAAAATCTTCTCTTAGCTCCACTAGAGGTGTATCTAAATCATAAGATATGTCCAGTATATACTTCTTAAGCATCAAGACATGGAACACATTATGGATCCTATCTAAGTACGATGGCAATTCCAACCAATTCACCACAATCCCGACACGCTCCAGTATATAGAAAGGTCCAATATACCGATGGTTCAGCTACCCTCAGCTCTGAAATCAGATTATACATTTCCATGGTGATATCCAAAGGAAAACCATATCACCAACTACAAACTCTAATAGTTGTCTCCTCTTATCCGCATAACTCTTTTGACGATCCTGGGCGGCTTTCATTTTCTCTGGGATGACCTTTACTTTATGAGTGGTAATTTCTATCAATTCGACTCCTTTGACTTTAACTGTACCAAACCTGATCCTAACATAAAGGTGTTCTGTATTTTCTCCCATAAAGTGCTTCATATGGTGGCATATTGATACTTGTCTGATAACTATTGTTATAAGCTAATTCTATCTAAGGCAAGTGCCAATCCTAATTCCCTTAGAACTCCATCACACATGCTCTCAACATGTCTTCCTGAATAGTCCTCTCCGACTAACCATCAGTCTGGGAGTGAAAAGCAATACAAAAATTCAGTTTAGTCTATAAAGATTCTTGGAATTTTGGCCAAAATCGAGAGGTGAATCTCGTATCCCTATCCGATATTATAAAAACTAGCAACCCATGTAGCTTCACAATCTTATCAATATATAGCTTTGCCAACCTCTCCAATAAGTAGGTTGCGTGGATAGGCAAGAAATTAGAAGACTTCATCAATCTATCCACTATAACCCAAATAACATTGTAACCCTTCGATGTACAAGGTAGTCCAACTACAAAGCCTATTGTCACATACTTCCACTTCCATTCCAAAATGGGCAAAGACTATAACATACCCGCTGGCTTTTGATGCTTTACCTTTATCTGTTGACAGGGAAGGCATCTAGTCACAAATTATACTATCTCTCTCTTCATCCTTAGCCACCAATAGCTCTCTCTAAGAGTTCCTTACATCTTGGTGCTACCAGGATGTATAGTATAAGACAAACTGTGAGCTTCTTCCAAGATAGCTCGCCTGAGATCTTGGTCATCCGGTACATAGACTCTGTTTCTAAATACTAACAACCCATCTTCTCTCAGCCAGAACCCCTCATCCTCTTTGGATGGCAATTTCTCTCGAATGACCTTTAACTCGAGAACATCGACCTATGATCTCCTGATCTTATCAAATAGTATTGGCCAAACTTCAAACCGTGCTAGCAGTATTCTGTCATCCTCAACCACTAAGAGTCCAATCCCAAGGCTCCATATACTCATCAAATGAGTCATAGAAGGATTTAGCCTGACAGTTACTACCGAACAGGACTTACAACTCAGTGCATCGGCTGGCACATTTGCTTTTCCCTAGTGGTAGTCAATCACTAAGTCATAATCCTTAATTAGTTCTAACCATCTCCTTTGTTTGAGGTTTAGCTTATTCTGTGTCATTAGGTACTTCAGGCTCTTATGGTCGATGTATATATGGCAAGTCTCCCCATAAAGATAATGTCCCCAAATTTTGAGTGCAAACACCACAACTGTGAGCTCCAAATCATGAGTAGGATAATTTAGTGCGTGCTTTTTTAGCTGTCTAGAAGCATATGCGATCACTCTCCCAACCTGCATAAGTACACAGCTAAGTCCTTAACCACTAGAATCACTGTATACCTCATACCTAACCCCCTGGTAAGGTAGAGCAGGCACTAGTGCAGAAGTCAATCGTCTTTTCAGTTCCTGAAAACTTACCTTACAATTGTCATCCCACTGAAATTTTACCCCATTTCAGGTAAGCATCGATAACGAGGTTGCAATTACTTAGAAGCCCTCAATAAATTTTCGATAATAGCCAGCTAACCCTAGAAAGTTACAAACTTTTGTCATATTCTTGGGTTGTTCTGTAACAACCCCAGACCACTCGCTCACAAATATTGTCCGCTTTAGGCCCTGGCCCAGCTAAGCCCTCACAATTTTGCTCTTTCCACCTTTGGGAAGACACGTCTTATGAGGGAGAGGTATCCATACCCCTATAAGGCATATTTCGTTTCCTTCTCTAACCAATATGGGATCTCACACTATCCACCCCCTTTAAGGCTCAGCGTCCTCACTGACACACTGGTTTGGGCACTAGCTCTGATACCATTGTAACAGTCTTAGACCACCTGCCGATAGATATTGTTCGCTTTTAGGCCTTGGCCCAGCCAAGCCCTCATGATTTTACTCTTCCCACACCTTAGGAAAATGCGTCTTGTGAGAGAGAGGTATTTATATCCTTATAAGGAGTACTTCGTTTCCCTCTCTAACCGATATGGGATCTCACATGTTCCCACTCAAGTAAAGCTTCCACTTGTTTTGAGTCCACATAAATACCTTCTCGTGATACCACTTGCCTAAGGAATCCTATCTCCTTCAACCAAAATTCACACTTTGAAAACTTCGCGTACAATTGTCTTTTGCGAAGTTTTTGTAGCATAATCTGGAGATGTCTAGCATGCTCCTCCCCATCCATAGAATAAATCAGAAGGTCATCAATGAAAACTATGACAAACTGATCTAAATAAGGATGGAACACCTATTTATGAGATCCATAAATGTTATTGCTGCATTTGTCAATTCTAACGACATCACCAAAAATTCATAGTGTCCATATCTTATCTAGAAAGCAGTCTTGTACACATCACTTTCAATAATCTTCAACTGATGGTACCCAGACCTCAGTTCTATTTTTTGAGAATATAGTAACTCCTATCAACTGATCAAACAAGTCATCAATCCTGGGGAGTGGATATTTATTTTTTATGGTAGACCTGTTTAACTGTCGATAATCAACACATAAGCGGAGGGTACCATCCTTCTTCTTAACAAACAATATTGGTGCCATGTGATACGGTGGTAAAGATATCGGTGTTTTCCCCTGGACCAAGTCAACTGTAAAATAAAACTCTCGATCAAATGGCAATCCAGGAAACTGCTCCAGAAAGACATCGCAAACTCGCATACAATAGGAACATCTCCAAATTCGACCCTCTTTGTTGAAGTGTCAACCACATGTGAGAGGTATGCCTGGCATCCCTGACGAATCAACTTCTTAGCCTTGACCACCGATATTAAACAACTTGAAAACACTCATCGGTCACCAGTAAATTTAATCGAGACTTCATCCTAAGTGTCAAAATCCACCTCTTTCTTAAAACAATCAACCCTAACACAATGCCTCTTTAACCAGTCAATCCCCAATATCACCTCGAAATCCTAGAGATCGAGGGGAATAAGATTTACCTCTAACACAACATCACTGACCTTTACCTCAAAGCCCGTATATGCTTCATCACGAGCCACTTGCTCTCTAAGAGGAGTGACTATAATGAGAGGAGTATCTAACGGCTTCAGGGGATGACTAATGTCCTTGACGAAGGTCACACTAACAAAGGACCTTTGTGTATCAGTGTCAATGAAAACTCTAACATCTCTACTGAGAACACACATATCACCTAATAACACTACGCGTTAGTAAATCATACTATTTACGAGTTTACCGGTACTACATAGAACATACATCTTAATATAACAATACAACAACATAAAAATATTCATCCTAAAAAAGCCTATAATTGTGTTCAGATTGGCTCGAACGTTCTCTTCTGTCACTACATAAACTCGTGCTTGAGCTCGCTGACAAGAATGCTGCTGACCTGCTGGAGGCGTACTACTACTCACACCAGTCCTCTGTGTGGATCCAGAAGAGTGAATACCTACCCTAACAGTCTCCCCTTGGTGTCTCACTGGTTGTACTGAGTTGTCTCCCTCTCGAGTTGAAGTCCAGGCCAGTTGTGGACAATCTCTCCTCTAATGCCCTATCTCTCCACATAGAAAACACTTTCTCGGTTCTGTACAATTGCTTGAATGTATCTTTCTGCACTTTCTACACTGTTCAGACCGAGATGATCGAGCTCGAGAAGTAGAGCTGGTAGTAGAGGCAATGCTCTGACTTCCTGGTTGTGGTGACCGTAAACTGACAGCTGATGATGCAACACTTCCAATACTACCCGGAACTGAACTACCACAGCTTCTCTTGGGCTATTGGCTGGAGGGACCTCCTCCCATCCTTTTTCAATTCTTTCCTTCCCACTGTCTCCCGTGCTCTTTCACCAACATCTCGACTCTCTTGGCCGACTGTACCATCTCCTTGAACATGGAGGTGGGGATAATCATCATCCTCTCTTAGACTGCCAAATAAAACCCAGACTTAAACCAAACACAGATTCTCTTCATCTGCCACGTATTCTGGGATATAGGTGGCAAGCTTTCTCATCTCTGTCTCAAACTTGTGTGCCATCCTATTTCCCTATGTTAGTGGAAAGAAAGCATCTTTCTTCTAATCTCTATCAAATTTATTATAATATTTTCCGTTGAATTAATTGATAAAATCCACCCAAGAAATCTAATTATGATAGCGTCCTTGGACATTTTCCCACCAAACTTTAGTATCACCCTCCAGTAATTAGACAACAATCGAACAACTTCCTTCACTTTCATCTCGTCAGACAATCTCATATGTTGGAATGTCTCTATGGTCCGTCTCATCTAAGTTTTGACCTCGGTAACATCACCGTGTCCATTAAAGGTACCACACCTAAGGTTCCTTACTTCCTTAATATTACTCAAGATTTCAAGCATCCAATGTTGCTCTGGCATATGACTAGGTACCACTACTCGCTACTAAGGTGATGATACCTGTGGTGGCATCTATGGTGCTCTAGGCCCAGGTTGCTGCTACGTAGTATACTGTGCCCACCATGTTATCACCGACCGCAAAGCCTCTCTCGGCATTGGTGGCAAACCCTACTACACTACCTCCGATGGTACTTCAATGTGAGGCTGCCTATAAACCAAAGAGCTAGCAACAACAGGTTCTGCGACTACTTTAGTGTTGTGTTCCTCTGGCTCGAGTCACAAAGGTCCAGCCTTGCAACGTCTTCCCCTTCCTCGTCCAACCATGCTATCACTATAAAATCAAAGAAAAAGAGAAGTTATTTAATAAAATAGATCGGACTAAGCCTAGCTTATCCGATGTCCCTTACAACCCAAGGAATGTCGACAAGTACTCTCACCGAGGTCGAAATCATTCAACCATTAAGGACATCAACTTAACGATCCGAGACTTAACTTCTTGACCAAAGACTGTCAACACCTAGATTCAACTCATAAGGCTCATGAATCTTTTGAAAACAGTAATAACAATTTGAAAACATAAAAACCTGGCTCTAATACCAATTTAATTGTCATTACCCAAAACCACATCAGGCATATGACAATTGCCGCATACCCAAGCTGAGGATACTTATAGTACCCTTAACCTGACTATGTAAGGGTAACTGGACTTCTTTAAAAACATTTCCGCAACACAACGGCTGTAATTTGAAAATTCCACAAGGAAAAACACCTATAAATCAGTTTCAAACGCACTTCTATATTCAAATTAAAACTTTACCACAACTTCTGGACTTTAAAGTCCACTCAAGAGCAATCTTAACAATAGTACAAAATGTTCATACATAAAGTCATTTACAAACCACATGACAGACAAGAGTTAATTTACAACATTATAAAGCGTATCAACATAATCATGAGCCACTATACAATAAAAGTACAAAATAGAGACTACCCACGTGCGGTAATTCCCTAAATAAGACCGCACGAACCACTCAGAGCTTCAAGCTCACCAAATTAACCTACATTGTTGGAAAGCGGAGGGGATGAGTACAATATGTACTCAGTGAGGAGAAAAACACATATATCGCAAATAGAACCCAGTACATACCAAAATAGTCTAAATAACTTAAAGACGATTTTACGCATCTAACATGCATATAACCACTTATAAAGTGAATAAGCATTTCATAGAGACACATAGACCTAGTCTATGACTCATCCTATACTGGTTAGGAACCACATAGGCCTAGCCTATTAATCACTCATTCTGTGAACATAGGTTTCAATTCTAATACATAAGAGTAAAAAAGCATCACATATAAAAATCAAGTCTCGTTAAGAAGCAAAAATAGTTATGTGTGTCACCACTAGTCGGCCATATTAGTGTACACACCTACCAAATCCTGGTGTTGACTTGACTTTCATCTGTGGTGAGTTCAGACTACGGTCGACAAGAGCATCATGACCTTAGGTGATGACCTCGTCGGTAACTAGACCTCTAGGTACGCAATCACCCACAAGTCCTGTAGAATAGTATAGTTACAAAGACTCGACTTTTGTGCACCAACATCAAAGGTACCTCACTAATTACAAACAAAAATCATATAAAAATATTTAGTACTAAAATCAAGTAAGGTACTATGCCTTTATTTATCAGTCCAGCCAATAAAATGGAACCTTGTTATGGCTCTAAGCCAAAAGAGAATACATATGTGCAGCATACATGACTCAATTATGCACATGCAAGTTCCAAAACATTGTTTCATGCAGTGAAAGTCGTCTTTTGCACTTCAAGTGCAAAGCTATTCAAAACAATGTTGTTCATTAAATATATAAGTATACGAGAATCTATTTGAGATTCAATTCTACTATGCATTATGATAGGTGTGCATTAGGATATATTTTTATAGGCAATTGGCATGTGTTTTCTAGCATAATTATTGTTTATTGTTCCAGTTTGGATTCATTTTGCTTGTTTTCATTAAGTTTGATTTTCAATATAGTTCTTGTGTGTTTGATGCTAATTGAGGGTAAGAATTGATTATTTTTGTGTATGAAATAAGAGGGAGCAACTTGGAGGATGAGCAAGAGACTAAAGAAGAGAATGCAAGAGGAGTTCATCTGGGACAAATTCCCACATTTGTGGGAATCAGGAAAATGCCCACAAACGTGGGAAATAACAAGAAAAATGAAGAGTGGTTCTGCTCATAATTCCCACGCTCATGGGAATCATGCAGATTCCCATGGGCGTGGGAATTGTATTATGAGGCAATCTGCAAGGCTTCATTAAACCTAGGATTTTTGGACTATAAAAACATCATGAAGCCTCCATCTTCAAGAGAGACGATACCCACCTATAGAAACACCATCCTTGGGTAAAGAATACATGTTTGGAGCATCGAGGAAGGATTGAAGACAATGATCATCATCAAGATTGGGCAAAATACACATTAACACCAAAATTTCAAATTTTGGCAAAGAAGAGAAGGAGTCTTATATTCAATTTTCTGTCACTTTGATTTCTTCCTTTCTTTGTAAAATAGTTTATTTGATTGTTAATGATGTTATGGAGACCATGTTAGGCTAATTTCATATTAGGTATTGCTTTTGAATTATTTTGTCAAAACTCATATTTTATGAGATTAAATGAAGTGTCTTTGATGATTGTTGTTCTTATTTGTCATCTTGCAACAAATCGAAAGAGTTAGTGAGATGAGATTCATGTAGTATTGTACAACGAGAGTTGGCAACTTATAAACTAGCAATCATTATGTCAATTAAATAATTGGAAGAGAGATCTCAAGTAGTCAATTGATCACCCATAGGATAGCTTAATTACTAGTTGAATCGGTAGAGTCATTGGGTAAGTTGAGAGATTGTTTAATCGATTCCTATTAATTCGATTGGGGCAAAATAGTTACACCTTGAGAGAGGGTAATTAGTACATTTGAAAATCTAGGGTGAGCCACAATTCAATTAATAAAATAGGAGGGAGACAAAATAAGGAAAAAGTAATCTTTAGCATTTAGATTTTTTAGTTCAGATTTTCTGCAATTGTGGTATTTTCCATTGTTTATATTGGTCTCTTTTAATTTTAATTTAATTTTTCAAATTATTTGCATTTCACAATTTAATTTCTTAAACAAAGTTGTGTCTAAATTAAATAGTGTCTAGGAATCAATCACTGTGGGATCGATATCTGCTCTTTTTACTACAAGTCATGACCCATGCACTTGTGGTTTTTGAGCATAAAACAAATAGATAGGTTTTACCATCAATAAGTTTTTGGCATCATTGCTGGGGATTGATTGTTGAGCATCGTGTTTAATTTAGATTACTTTGATTTAAGAGTTTTTGATACTTTTTGTTGTGTATTTGCAAGTGCATGACACAAGGAGTACACGAAGGACGAAAGAAGCTATAGAGGATGAATTTCCCGACATTAAGAAGCATGAAAGAGAAATAAAAAGGGCAAAGCATCCAAATTTCTCAAATCAAGATATGGCTAAAGAAGAAGAGTAAGGAGGACCGAAAAGGACACTTATGGATTTCATGAGGCCAGGGTTTAGTCCTCAGGGAGTGGCGAGGTCGATAGTTCAAGTGAATAATTTTGAGATTAAGCCAGTGCTACTCAACATTCTTCAAAGCAGTGTGCAGTTCTATAAGCTATCCAACGAGGATCCAAATGCCAATATCGCAAATTTCTTGGAGATCTGTGATATATTCAGATTCAATAGAATGTCTGACGATGCAGTGAAACTAAGCAAGATACAATTCTTTGAATCCAGGCCAGATCACGACTTGGGAGTAGCTTGCCCAAGTATTCCTCGCCAAATATTTTTCATTGATAAAGACGACGAGGATTATCAAGGAGATAACCAATTTCCAGTAGAGCAACAGAGAATATCTTTACGAAGCTTAGGAGAGATTTAAAGAACTTTAAAGGAGTTGTCCACATCACAACCTTCCGAGGAAATTTCTAGTTCAAACATTCTATAATGGAGTGAACCCAAGCACAAGGGGCACAATTGATTCAGCAGTCGAAGGCTTACTGATGAGAAGATGGTGGAAGCAGCTCATAATATATTAGAGGAGTTAGCAAGCAACAGTTGCATGTGATCGAGCGAGAGGAGTAGACAAGGACAGAAGAAACAAAAAGGTATGATACCTATTGACTCAGTTACTGCCTTACAGGCTCAGCTCACGACTTTAACGAAGCAGCTAAACAACATTCAAGGAGTGTCTATCTTAGCAGTTAAGGTAATATATGCACAATGTGAGTTATGTAGGGAGAACAACCACAACTCAGCAACATGCTTTCTATTGGGAGCTAGCGGGACTGAACAAGTAAGCTATTTAGGCCAGCCGCAGCGAGGTAATAACCCATATTCAAATACATATAATCCGGGTTGGAAAAATTACCTAAACTTTTCTTGGAGTAACAATAATACAGGTGGACAACAAAGACACAAAGACCGTCAGGATTCCATCAAGATCAAATCGGAGCATTGGAGAGAAAAATGGATAAGATGATGGAGGTTTTGGTAGCACAAGAAGAGAATCATAAAAGGATGTGTGCAAGCCAAGAGGAAAATCAGAAGAGGATGGAAGCAAAATTCAATCAGATTCTAAAGAATTATGCATCATCCATCCACAATCTGGAAGTTCAGGGAGGCCAACTAGCTAACGCTTTATCTTCGTAAAATGCAGGTAATCTACCAAGCAATACTGATGTGAATCAGAGGGAAAGAATCATGGACAGTACTCAGATGGAGGAAGAAGAAAGCAAACATGGGGAGAAAGATGGAAACAAGCAAGGAGAATAAACAGTGCTAGAAGTCTTTCTAAGTGGACCAGTAAGCAAGCCGATTAAGGAACTTCAGCTTGGACTTCCACATCAAATTTTTGCTCAGTGGAAGCCATCTTCAAGTGAAGTAACTCGGAGTTCTAAGGAAGGGGAGTTAAATGAGATGACAGACATAAAAAATCAACTCTATACAAAGCTCATGTTAAAGGGGTCATTGAAAGAAGAGGTTAGCAAGCACATAGCAGGAGAAAGTTAGCTTGTAGTACAGAAGAAAGAAGACCCGGGAGACTTTTTTATTCCGTGCAGTATAAATGGAGTTAAGATAAATCGAGCATTTGCAAATTTGGGAGCTGGAATCAACATGATGCCATACTTGTTCAGTTAAAAGTTAGGTCTAGAAGAGCCAAAATCGACAAAGACATTATTGAAAACGGTTGACAGGAAAGTGCATTTACCAAAGGGGATCATCAAGAATATGCAGCTACACATTGATAAATTTGTCATTCCAGCAGATTTTCACATATTGGATATTAGTGAGAATGAGGAAACCCTGATGCTTCTTGGGCGACCATTTTTGGCTACTACTCGTGTGATTATTAAAGTTGATGGGGGCGAGTTAATATTGAGAGGAGGGAAGGAGCAACTAACATTTAAAGTGTCAAAGAAGAATTATCGTCCTACTCTACCCCCGACGGACATCAAGGAACCTAAACTCCAAGGAGGATGGGAAAACTTTGAGGACCCTAGAAATGCATTCAAGAAGAGACAAACGCATAGGAGAAGGTGAAGAAAGGAAAACAATGATGAAGGTGGGACCCAAAATAAGGTAGCTCCTGTACAAAGTCTAAGATCAATTCATGCATTCTGGTCATTTGAACCGCCATAAGTAAGAAGGAGAGTTGAGCTACCGACGGTAGCAGAAGCTCTGCATGGGAGGCAACTCATGGGAGTCAACTAGCTTTGTTTTTTTTTGTTTAATTAATCGTTCATTTGAATTCCTTACTTATGATCATGTTTGAATTGGATTTGATTGATATTTGTGTTGATTTTATTCAGATTTCAATTTATTTTATTTTTAAATTTCTTGTTGATGATAGTATCTTAATGTGTTTGTAGGTTTTAGGATTATGGAGGATGAAAATAAGCTTGGAAGAAGGTTTGAAAGTGTGAGGATTACCAATTCCCACGTTCGTGGGAATTGTGATAATTCCTACGAATGTGGGAAACCTCTCCAGAAAGTTTCTGGAGAGGAATCCCACACTCGTGGGAATTCTGAATATTCCCGCGGATGTGGGAATCCTCTCCAAAGAGCTTCTGGCTAGGAATCCCATGCTCGTGGGAATCTGCAAGGGGTTTAAAATTTTGCCCTTTTCTTCTCTCATTCTCTTTTCAAAATTTCACTCCCTCTCTCTCTAGAACATGATTTTCTCTCCTCCCACTCTCTAAAACTCTTCATTTTCCATTTATAGTTTTGTTATTTTCTTCATCCCTTTCCATTAATCTTACATTCCTTCATTCTTTTCATGCATCAACCATTCAAAAATACAAGGATTTAGGTCATATTTTATTTTCTCTCTCTAAAATACAAATTTCATTTCGTTTTTGCAGATTTTCTTCTAACAATGGCTCCACCAAGGATGATGAGGGGTAGGCAACCGATCGACGACCTCCGCATTTAAGTTTTCAACGAAGGAAAAACCAATTTAGCGGTAGCTTATCAGACCCTATTTCTGATTTACTCGAAAGAAGAAGGTGCACGTTTTCGTGACTTTAGGAGTAGAGCACTAGTTACTCCTAGATATTCTGATTTTAACATGCTAGAAAATGTAGGAGTGAGACGTCGACTTGAACAATTAGCTGTGAACATAGGGTGGAATAGATTTTTTTGGTGCAACGTGCCATTTCTACTACTATATCTTTAGAGTTTTTTACAGCAGTAAGGTATAACTCTAAGATGGATTTGTTTTGGTTTAGGCTAGGTAGCAATGTTTTTAAACTCGATTACTCTATCATGCGTGAACTGTTTAACTTGTTGAATACAAAAGTTTTATATCATCATACTAATTTTTATGTAGATTCTTATTGGAACACTCTCACGGGTGAAACCCATTTTGATTCACGTAATACACCAAATCTCTGATTAGGAGTGCTGAACATTTGTTGTTACATAAATTTATGTGCCTGATTATGCTCAACAAATCGGAAATCAATAAATGATCAGCTAAAGAGCTTTTCTTTTTTTGGTGCATGGACAGAAAGATTAAAATCAACACTCCTTATAGGATTTTTCGATCATTAGTGAGTATGATTACTAAAAAGAATATGTCTTTTGTGATGGCTCATATTGCTTCTGCTTTGGATTTATTTTATAATGTTAATATGGAGATTCTGTATATTGCTCCCTACGATATGTTTGATATAGTTTATTTGAGACGCGCTGAGATTGTGGAAGTCCAATCTATAGAACTTCGCAATCCTCAGATGCACATTGTAGTGAGGAGCAAGAGGGGCGCCACGGCAGTCATAGACCAACCTTCCACATTCAGAGCAGCTACAGAACCAAAGGAGGAAGTGGTTGCAGAGGAACCGAGGGAACCAGCAATGGCTGATTGATATTAATCGATTCTCAACCAAATAGCTGCAAATCAACAACAGATGACCTCTCAACTCGATGAACACGGCACTCAAATGTCGCAGGTTCACAAAGAGCAATGTAGTTTGAAGAAGAGGTTCCTCCACTCTATCGAAGGACTAATTTTGAAGCTCCTACACCATCACCGTCACATCTATCTTCGGAATAAGCTTTCTTATCCCTTAAATTTTAAATTTTATTATGTCTTGTGTGTGATCGCATTTCTTTTCATATGTATTTGGTTTCATATTATTTGGTTGTGTGTTATGTCTTTTGTTTAGTTCTAATTTCTTTAAATGTGGTTTGACTTTAGTATCTTCTGTTTGCTTTAATATCATTCGTTTGTTTTAATTTATTTTGTTTGGATTGTTTTCATTTTGTATGGTTTGATGTCATTTTCCTTTATTTGGTTGTTAACTTGTCACATTGAGGACAATGTGATCTTTAAGTGAGGGTGGTGACATCAAAGGTCTTACTTGCAATTTTTTTTCTTTTACATTATGTTGAATAGGATTCACGTTTAGGCATTTTGTATGTACTTTATGTTAGCAATGGAACTATACTTGAGTCACTCTGCTAAATATTGCCATGAAATTCTGTCATGTTTGTTGGAATTAGATTAAATGTATGCTTGAACTCAGATTAGGCCACTTGACTAGAAAGTGAACCATATAGAGTGATGAAAAGTAGTTGGTTACATAAGCAAAGTCACAAATTGACATTTGAACAATGAGATTGTGTAGAGATGCATAATGAGTTTTCATTTAAGCCAAAATGAGGATTGAGCCATATGACTCCATCCATAGTCATGTCATTTCTTTGTTGAGTGATATTTCCTTATGTTACTACCTTTAGAACTTGCTTTGAATCGGTTTGAGTCTACTAGATGCATGTTTAATAAAGATGATTTAGGCCCTTTTTGTGTTAACCCTTGGCTTAAATGACCTACCCATTGATTATCCCTTGTTATCCCTATTGAGCCTTAACCTTTTGTTTCTTGAAAACACCCAAATTTTCAAAAATTTAAACCTATTATCGTACCCTTTCATAAGAGTGTGATTACTAAAATGAATACATCTTTTGGATGGCCTATATTTCTTTTACTTTGGGTTTATTTTATAATGTTAATATGGAGAATCTGCATATTGCTCCCTACGACATGTTTGATATAGTTTATTTGATATGCGCTGAGATTGTGAAAGTCCAATCTATGGAACTTCACAATCCTCAGATGCACATTGTAGTGAGGAATAGGAGGGGTACCAGGACAGTCATAGGCCAACCCTCCATATCCAAAGCAGCTACAAAACCAGAAGAGGAAGCGGTTTCAGAGGAACCGAGGGAACCAGTGGCAGTTAATCAATATCTATCGATTCTTGACCAAATAGCTACAAATCAACAATAGATGACCTCTCAGTTCAATGAACTCGGCACTCAAATGTGGCAAGTTCACAAGGAGCAATGTAGTTTGAAGAAGAGGTTCCTTTACTTTTGTCGGAGGAACAATTTTGAAGCTTCGACACCATCACCGTCACCGTCATCTTCGAAATAAGCTTTCTTGTCCTTTAAATTTTTAAATTTTATTATGTCTTGTGTGTGATTGTATTTCTTTTCATATGTATTTGGTTTTATATTATTTGTTTGTGTACAATGTCTTTTGTTTAGTTCCAATTTCTTTAAATGTGGTTTGACTTCAGTATCTTCTGTTTGCTTTAATATCATTCATTTGTTTTAATTTATTTTGTTTGGTTTGTTTTCATTTTTGTATGGTTTGATGTCATTTACCTTTATTTGGTTGTTGACTTGTCACATTGAGAACAATGTGATTTTTAAGTGTGTGGGTGCTGACATCAAAGGCCTTACTTGCAATTTTTTTCTTTTACATTATATTGAATAGGATGTATGTTTAGGCATTTTGTATGTGCTTTGTGTTAACAATGGAACTACAATTGAGCCACTCTGATAAATATTTCCATGAAATTCTATCATGTTAGTTGGAATTAAATTGAATGCATGCTTGAACTCAGATTAGGCCACTTGACCAGAAAGTGAACCATATAGAGTGATGAAAAGTAGTTGGTTACGTAAGCATAGTCACAAATTGACATTTGAACAATGAGGTAGTGCAGAGATGCATAATAAGTTTTCATTTGAGCCAAAGTGAGGATTGAGCCATACGACTCCATCTATAGTCATGTCACTTCTTTGTTGAGTGTTACTTCCTTAGGTTACTACCTTTAGAACTTGCTTTTAATCGGTTTGACTATTAGATGCATGCTTAATACAGATGATTTAGGCCCTTTTTGTGTTAACCCTTGGGTTAAATGACCTACCCATTGATTATCCCTTGCTACCCCTATTGAGTCTTAACTTTTTGTTTCTTGAAAACACCCAAATTTTCAAAAATTTAAACCCTATTATCCTACCCTTTCATAAGCTTAGTAAAGTATTAAGTAAAACATTAGTTGGGATTGTGTGAAATTTTTACCGAGATTAGTTAAGTATAATTCTGCCTGTGGACTTCATTTGCTAGTTTTGATTCATAGTTCTTCCATTTAAAAAAATATATATATGAAAAATGAAAAAAAAAGAGAAAAGAAAAGGAAGGACAAGTGAATAGCATCAATTAGTGCAAAATAGTAGTTATATTTGTATGTCTCGTAGTTATGTTTAGTTATCCCATTTTTATCTTCTTTGTACTTTATTTATGCTTGTGCTTAACCTTTTTTCCCCTCTTTTAACCCACCTTAACCCTTACCATATTACAACCTTAAATAAGCCCTTTTGATCTATTTATGCATGCAATCATTGTAGAGGAGAATTGGTGTATTAGCAAGCCTATAGTAGTGTAGTTTCTGATAGGAAGTTTAAGCAAAGCACTAACCCTTAAACACTTGAAAGCCTCCTTCCAATGTACGTCTTCCTCATTTTTCATCATCAATTCACATTATACATCACAATTAACATCATAGAGTTCATTTAAACCATCAATTTCAAAAGATATTCAAAATTTCATAAACTTTCACTAAAGATAGGGCATTTTGGTTTTGGCTTAAGGAAGCTTCTCTATAACCATTTCATTCATCTAAACCATCTTTTATGTATAGTCAAGCATAGAGAACAATATATCTTAACACCAAACTCAAAATCATAATGTAGAGAGAGATGAGACAAAATTTACCTAAACTTTCCTTTAGTGATATTTTAAAATTCTTTGAGAATTTCTCAAATCTAATGATAGATTTGAGTTTTTTGGTCCCAAATTAACTTAGAAAACCTTGGTTTGGGTTGGAGAATTAAAAACATGGTGAAGATTAAGTGATGGCCGAAACTTCCTCTTCTCTTCTTCTTTTCTATTTTCTTCTCCTTTCTTTTAATTAAAACAAAGTGTTTTAATTCCAAATAATGGAGTGCATGGCCACACACAAGAAGAAGGGTCTAGAATTTTAACTCTTCTTTGACCAAACATGGTGAATTTACCTTTTTTTCCTTTAGGTTATGTGAAATTACCATTATATCCTTCAAAGTTTTCCTAAATTTGCAATTAAGCCCAAAATTTGAGAATAACCAAAACTTTTATTTTAATTTTTGTCCTCAGACTTTTGCAAATTATAATTCAGCTCCTTAACCTCATAAAATTTCATATTGGTCCTCCAAGAATTGAAAAATTACATTTGAGTCCCTTAACTTTTAATAGGTTGTAAATAAGCTCTTATGTGCATCAACTTTTCAAATTAAGCTTTCTAAGTGTCCAATAAGTCTATAAATCGTGTCTAATCACCTATATGGAATTAGGACACATTTAACTCAGCCACCATAGCCATATCCATCCAATGGAATCAATTTTACACACTTAGAAGCTTATATGTCAGAAATCTCCAAGATTTCACATACCAATAAACTTTATGTTCATATAAGGGCATATAACATTATATATCACTGAGTATTGGGTTAGCCATGGTTACATGCATCACATTCATGTGGATGCAGTGGAAGTGTTGGAGTCAAGATTCTAATAACATGAAAACCCAGAAATCACAGAATCTCACATGCATGTAAGGATATGTAAAGAACATGAAATAATGTAAACTTTTTAAAGAACAAGACTCAAGACACTTCACTCTCACTCTAGAACTCTTCTAGAGCCATTATGCTATCACTTATATATGTAATAAGTGAAAAAATCTCATGCACGTAAGTGAAGAACTCACTTATATATCACTTCGTCGCTTCTGTCACGATCGTCACCTTGCTGGCCACGATCGTGGCATACCTCGCCTTAGGCCACGATTATGGCCCTATGAGGCACGATTGTGGTCTACTTAAAATAGGCCTTTTTTTTTTTCATCTGATCTTTTATGGGTGTGACCTTTAGGTTCCCGGCTATTTTAGGCACTTAAATTAACTCTTAATTCAAACACATCATGAAGGGTTTCATGATGACTATTTGCTGGAATATAAGTGGATTAACACACAAACTCTTTAATAGTTAATTATCCAACTTATGAACCTTTATATAGATAATTACCGTGCAATTCATCCTTTCACCATACTATACCTCACTTGTTTCGAAGTATGGGCTATGTGTCAATTCCCACTAGACTGACTACGTCACATCTAGTCCATGTGATGTTAGTTCTTGTCCTGGGATCTCATTACTCTATGGGTCATTGAAGACTCTCTTCATGACATATAATTGTTCTGGCCAGAGAGTCCTGAGTAATGACCCTGACAAGAGGTCGTAGGTGTCATCTCCTTCTATTAGGAGTAGTGAATCCTTTATCGGCTACCCAAATACCTTTGAATATAAATAGCTATACCTAATCACTACCCTAAGACCGACTTCGTCTTGAGGTAACAAGGAATGATGTCAAAGAACAGGATTTATATCCAAGATATCTTTGAGTATCTCAAGTTTAAGGATATTTACACCATTGCTATGATGAGATTAATCATTAACATTTGATAGATCATCATATGATAATCTCATAGCGGGTCATCCGATGTACTTACTACCCTTAGTAAGTATCCACATATTAACTCTAAACATTTCATGCTTACAGTTTATGAGATCCACTGCTTAATCAAATCAAGGAGTATAATATGTGCTAGTCTGTCTAGATTAATAATGTCTTGTCTTATTAATCCTATGAATAGGGATTATTTAGATATTAACATAATTGCACATGATAGGAATCTCATTATTATGATCTCATTATGATTTCCTTCATTCTATGTTTTGTATCATAGACTTCATTAATTCGATTTAAGATCAATATCAATTCATAAATAAAAGAATATCAAATCAATGAAAAATGCCTTTTTTTTTATTAATCAAAATAAAGTCAGTATAAAAATGCTAAAGGTGATTGCCTTTAGAGTACTACTCTAACAATCTCCCACTTGCACTAAAGCCAATCTCCTTTGTATCTAATACCATAGGCGAGTACATAAGAATCAAATTTTGTCTAAGGAAGTGGCTTAGTCCAAAGATTAGTGATGTTCTGATCAGTGGGCACTCTCTCTATCTTCAAATACCTCTATCAATTATCTCCCTGATCAGGTGATATCTCCTGAGTACGTGCTTGGACTCTGATGAGAACTTAGTTCCTTGGCTTAAGCAATAGCCCCATTATTGTCACAGTACAACAATATTGGGTCTACTATGCTAGGAACCACTTCAAGTTTCATGACGAACTTCTTGATCCAAATAGCTTCTTTTATGGCTTCTGCAGCTGTAATGTACCATGACTCGGTCATCAAATCTGTAGTTATCTCTTATTTGAAACTCTTCCAACTGACTGCACCACCATTCAATGTGAAAACATAACCTGATTGAGATTTGGAGTCATCCTAGTTAGATTGAAAACTGGTATTCGTATGCCCGCTCACTGCAAGATCTCCATTTCCATATATCAAGAATACATCCTTAGTCCATTTCAAGTACTTTAGAATATTCTTGATAGCCACTCGGTGACCCTCACTAGGATTCGATTGATATCTGCTCGTAACACTTAGAGTATATGATATATTGGGTCTTGTTTATAATATAATATTCATGATTAATCCTACTGCCAAAGCATACGGGATCATATTTATATGAGTCCTCTCATCTTGTGTCTTAGGACACATAGATTTCGAGAGTTTTATCCCATGAGTCATAGGAAGAAACCCTCTCTTGGACTACTCCATGCTAACCTTATTTAGCACTTTATCTATGTATGTTGACTGTGAAAAACCTAGCAACTTCCTTGATCTATCTCTATAGATCTTTATTCCTAATATATAAGTTGCTTCTCCAAGGTCTTTCATGG
>JAOTAY010052661.1:4830-19648 GCA_025629805.1 Erythroxylum baracoense | reverse complement strand
TTGAGTGAGATGAAAATATTGAAAAAGGCCATAGGATGGAGTTTGAGTGACATTAAGGGAATTCGTCCCTCCATATGGATGCATAGGATTATCCTAGAAGAGGGGGCTAAACTAGTGAGAGAGACCCAAAGAACACTCAATCCTAATATATAGGAGGTAGTTAAGAAGGAAGTTTTGAAACTGCTTGATGACGGAGTGATTTATCCAATTACGGAAAGTAAGTGGGTGAGCCCAGTGCATGTGATATTGTTGTTATTAAAAATGATAAAAATGAGTTAATGCCTACTATGATTACTACTAGATGGAGCATGTGTATTGATTACAGGAAACTAAATGCGACTACAAAAAAAATGATCATTTTCCTCTCCCTTTTATTAATCAAATGTTGGATAAACTTTCTGGAGATAAGTTTTTTTATTTTCTTGACGGTCTTTCAAGTTATTACCAGATACCAATTGCTCCTGAGGAACAAGTAAAGACAACATTTACTTTTCCATTTGGAACATTCACTTTCAGGAGATGCCATTCAGGCTATGTAATGCACCTGTAACATTTCAAAGTTGTATGTTTTCCATTTTCTCAAACATGATCAAGGACTTTATTAAGGTATTTATGCATGATTTCTTAGACTTTGATGTTTCTTTTGATGATTTTCTAAATAAGCTGACTTGTGTGCTTGAAAGATGTATTGAATGCAACTTTATTTTATGTTAGGAAAAGATTCATTTTATGATGAAAAAAGCTACAGTTGTAGGTCATGTTATATCAAAAAAGGGAATTGAGGTTGATAAAGATAAAATTGAAGTTATAGAAAAGCTTCCACCACCCCACTTTTGACAAGGGTATTAGAAGTTTTCTAGGACATGCTGGATTTTATAGGAGTTCTAACAAAGATTTTTCTAAGATAAGTCATCCTTTATGCTAACTGCTAGCAAAAGATGTCCATTTTGATTTTAATGAGGAATGCTTAATGCCTTTAACGTTCTCAAAGAAAAATTGATCTCTACACTGATTATTGTGGCTCTTGATTGGTCTCTACCTTTTGAAATTATGTGTGATAGTTCTGATTTTACAGTGGGAGTTGTTTTATGCCAAAAAGATAAGAAATTTTTACGTGTAATTGATTATGCTAGTTTAACTCCGAGTGATGCACAACTAAATTACACAACAACTGAGAAACAATAGTTAACGGTGATTTTTTCATTGGAACAATTTCGAACTTATTTGTTAGGGTCAAAGATTATAATCCATTATGATCATGCATCTTTTGTATATCTTTTCACCAAACCTCATGCAAAATCACAATTAATTAGGTGGATTTTATTGTTACAAAAGTTTGATGTGGAAATAAAAGATAAAAGATGGAGTGGTAATGTTGTTGTGGATCATTTGCCTAGAATAGCTCCGAACTTGAAAACTCTTAAACAACAAAATAATTATGTAATTACTGAGAAGTTTCCTAAAGAGAGCAATTATTTGTTGTTAGTAAAGTGCTAACTATGTGAATTATCCTACATGTGGCATTTTGAGACCTAACATGACTTTTTAAGAAAGGAAAAGCTTCCTTCACCTACGAAGGTTATATTTTTGGGATGGTCCATACCTCTATCAGATTTTTAAGGATGAAATCATTCAGAAGTGCGCTCTAGAGGACTAGCAGGTAAGTGTCTTGACTTTTTCTCATGAACTCCACTGTGGAGGCCATTTTGGAGGGCGAAAAACTACTTCTAAGGTTTTTCAAATAGTTTATATTGGCCCACTTTGTTTAATGATGCTTATTTCTTCTGTTTAAAATGTGATAAATGTCAACGAATTGGAAATATAAGTAGATGAAATGAAATTTCCCTAACTAACCAATTGACTATAGAATTATTCGATTTTTAGGGTATTGATTTTATGGGCCTATTTCTTAAATCTTATGGATTTGAATATATACTTGTTGTAGTTGATTACTTGCCTAAATAATTAGAAGCAATACCCACCCGAACTAATGGTGTTAATGTTGTTGTTAAATTTATGAAGGAACATACTTTTAGCAAGTTTGGGATTTTGCACGTAATCATAAGCGATGGAGGAAGTCATTTCTATAATAAGCTTTTTGAGAAGGTCATGAAGAAATATGCAATAACTCAAAGATGGCAATTCCCTACTATTTACAAACTTCTGGATAAGTGGAAACAAGTAATAAGTAAATCAAGGGGATTTTAGAGAAGACTGTGTGCCCATCAAGGAAGGATTGGTCAACAACGTTAAATGATGCACTATAGGTATATCATACGACTTATATAACTTTCTTAGGCATGAGCCCTTATTTGCTTATTTTTAGGAAGGCTTTCCATTTGCTTGTAGAGATTAAGCATAAGGCACTATGGGTAATCAGAACAATGAACATGAACCTGGATGATGGAGGAAGGGAGCGTTTGCTTCAAATTTCAGAATTGGACAAGCTTTGGAGTGAGGCTTATGAGAATTCCAAAATCAACAAGGAAAGAACAAAACGTCTTCATGATAAAGGTCGTGTAGGTAAGTCCCTAACACTTGGAATGAAAGTTCTTTTGTATAATTCTTGCTTGGCAAGTTGAAATCAAGGTAATTTATGCCATTCTAAGTAATCAAGGTCTTTCCATATAGATTCGTGGAACTGGAAAACCTATGAACAAAGGAAACCTTTAAGTTTAATGGCCATCGAGTGAAGCCATACTTGGAAGGAGCAATTGAGAAGAAAACTATAGAATCCATCTATTTGAGCGATCCACTTCAAACATGACTATTGAGTCATCTAGCTACAAAACATTAAAGAAACGTTTAATGGGAGGCAACCCATAAATTGTTATTCCTATTACATGACTATCTATTTTTATTTATTCATTTTTAAATATTTATTATTAAAAAATGAAAAATTGAAATCACACATGTGACTTCCCACCGACCCCCTTTAAAAACCATGCCTAACCTAATTTTTTTCATTTCTCTCTTCATCTGTCTTCCAGATCTATTGACTTCCACCTCCACCCCTACTATTGTAGCCGTCTCCATCTTACAGCTTGGTGCATTTATCGAGAGCAATCAACAAAGTCATCTACCAACCATAGTCATCCACTAACAACAGGTACCATGAGCACCACTACCTCATACTCGCAACCTTCATTCCATCGGCCATATTTACGTCAGTGAGCACCACCAATACTAATGGCTATAGGTCCAAGGATGAGATACCTAAAAGCTTCATCCTCTTCACCACGTGATACGCTAACTTCTACCCTATGCCTAGAATTTCAAACTAGAGAGCACCAACAAAGGTACGCAATTCTTAAGAACCATCAAATTATTCCTAATAAATTTGTGAATTCTAGATCTATTTTTGAATTAGGAATAGTTGATTGTGTTCATGAATTGTTGCACAATGTAAGATGGGATAGATTTTTTAAATTTCGAAACAATTCATACGTGGAATTGACTCTAGAAGTTTTGAGTACTCTGAAAGTGGCCAATGACCCTACGAACATTATGATAACTATAAAATTTCGATTGATGAATGCACTGGATGGGATTACTGTAGATGTGCTCAATGATATTTTTGGATTTCCACATAGTGACTTATATGGCTATCATAAGGATTTTAGGGCTAGAGAATTTTAGACCCAAATAACCAATTCTAGAAAAGTATTTTCTCCAAATCAGTCCAAATCATCTCCTTTAGTAGAGTCAGCCCTTCACTGTATCCATAGATTTCTAACTTTTACCTTATTTGATAGGGGAGGTAGCCAGGGAGTGGTTTCAAAAGTTAAATTTTTTGTTTTGTGGTGTATGGTGTATGGTAAGCCCTTTAATGCCAATATGTGGTTAAGTATACATTTAATTGATGTGGCTAAACCCAATGTAGACAAAATAGTAGTTGGAGTATTCATGACTCAATTTATAGAACATCTCAGCTTACTAACTAGGAAAGCAGCGACGCAACTAGTCCCAAGCAACTCTAGTCTTGACTTGTAATCCCTAATGTATTTGAAGGTATTCAGGTGGCAAGGTGATCATTATGTTCTTTTTAATGATGTCACAGATGAAGCTTCAAACAATAAGCATGCTCAAGTTGCAAAAGTTGAATAAAAGGATGATGTTTCACCAACCGAAGCAATGCCTCCGTCTTCTCTAACTACTTCTTTGGGTTACCAGTCACTAGTAACTCAATTCAATGCATTCCAAGTCTAATTCATTGAGTATGTAACTAAAACTAGAGAGTTTGAACAGCTAGCAAATGATCAGATCCATAACATTGAGGCTAATGTGGCAGAGATTTGGAACTTCATGGCCAATTTGAATGCTCACTTTGAACATTCAGCACCCCCATTTTAGTATCGTATTTCGATCCTTTTTCTTTTTATTACTTGTCAGTTTAATTTCTTTTAGTTTTAATATTTGTCCTTGTTTGTGTTACTTTGCGTCTTAGACCCCTCTATTATTTTCTTTTCACATTGGGAACAATGTGATATTTGAGTGTGGGGGAGTATTAGTTAAAAAAATAAAATTAAAAAATAAATTATTATTTGTGTATTGTGTGTTATGTGTTTGTTTTTCCCATTTAATAGTTAGAGATGCATGGTTATGAAATAAACTCAATTGAGATTAGAAATGCATAATATAAGTCAGTATATTTTCATGTTTATATTAACTTGGATTTTGATTAAAAGGACATTAGTCTATTGAGATAGATGAATGTCACTTTTCTTTGGTAAAAATTTAAGCCTTTTGAAATATTTGACACCAAATTCAAGTATTCTTTATTGAGAGTGTTCTTTTATAATTAAGGAACTCTAGAACTTGCTTGCAAATATTAGTTGATTTCATAAAATCTTATGTAAACATTGAAATGATGAAGGCAATTAAGATCTACCCCTTCTGCTTAAAAGCCACCATAATGTTACCCTTAGTAAGCCCCTTTTAGCTTAACATGGAACCTTTTCTTTCTTTAAACCCAAAATATGAGCCTTTACCTTAATTATTTGTCCTCTTTGTTGTACCTACGATAAGGTAAGTTAGGCATTTGAAACTGGGTTTAAAAAGTAATTGCTTGAATAAGTGTGGGAGATCATAACATATAGTTGGTTATTAAGTTAGGAATGGTTATGGTTGTAGCAGTCATCTCTCTTCTATATTTTTCTTTTATTGATTTCCTTTTCTAAAATAAATAGATAAATAATTAAAAAAGAAAAAGCAAAACAAAAAACAAAAAAAGACAAGAAAAAGAAAAAAACAGAAGAAATATAAAATAAACAAAGGAAAGAGAAGATGAACCGAAAATCAAAAGAAAGAGGGGAGACATAAAAAAGGGGAGTGCTAACCTTGTTAAATGAGAGGAAAGAATTGAGTGTTTTATGCTTCCTTGTTCTGTATTATTTTAAATGCTTCATTTGTTCTATGGTTTTAAACTGTGATTTTCCTTTTTCCTACCCTTAGCCCAACCCCATTACAACCAAAATAAAGACCTCTGAATTGATGTTTATGTTTGATATGAGTGGTGGAGATTGGATTAGTAAGCAAGCCTATAGAAGATTCCTTACATAAAATAAACGATGAGGGAATATATCCTACCTTTGAATGTATGAGAGGATGGAGACTAGAATGAGTGTCTATCACACTTGTTAATAGTCTTTGAGTTAAAGTACTTGTTAATTTTGGCTACGCATGCAGAGAATAGTCTGTTCACAGAGTATTATGAGTTTCAAGTTCTCAAGATGTGTTTATTAAAATGATTGTTGATATCTTTGACTTTTGTTTGGGAAAATCGTTGTTTTCATTGTTTGTTCTTGTATAGTCTAGTATTCTTTATTTTGTTTGGGGACAAGCATAGTTCAATTGTTAGGTAATAATTGTTATGTCTAATTCTATTGAATTGGTTTGCCTTCATATCTTTATTTTGGTTACAAATTATTATGTTTTAATTAAAATTTGAAATGAATTGAGTGAAAATGGAATGAAAGTTGAATGGATTTTCTTGTGAATATAGCATGAAAACAAGAAAAATTATGCATGAAAGAATGAATGTGGACGTGAATTATGTACGCAACAATAATTAATTATTTCATTCATATTAATAGAGTCACACCTGTGACTCCCAAATCATGGGTGTGATAGAATTCTCTTTAATTGTCTTAATATTACATGTCATTTGCAGGGTTGATTGTGCGGAAACCTAAACCTAACCTCTCACTACAAATAGAAAAAGAAGAATGTTGGTGGTGAACATAGGCACACCCTGCAAAAAAAATGAACAAAAGTCTGCTAAAAAAGAGGTTGGAACAAAAAGAAAAAATAGACGCTAGAGGTGGAAAACAGAGGAGAAAGAAATAGTCAGGTCAAGAAAAAGAACAATAGAGAGCTAAAGTTACTGTGTGCATCTTCTGGGTAAAAGTGAACAGCGGCAGAAGTTGAGAGCTAATGCCAGAGAGTGAACAGATTGATAGAAGACCCACCGTCGACTCCCTCACCTAAACAAACCTTTTATTTGCTCATCCTGTCTTATACCTGTTGCATTATTTACTCTATTGTTCAGTTAGTTATTCAATGAATCATTTCAATTTATTCAATGTTTTATTACTTTAGAGTTCTCTTACTGTTAGCTATGAGATTGAAGTTTTTGAAGATGATTAACAGTGTTTATTCCATGAAGGGATGATTACTTGTTCTTGAGAATTAATGTAGCTAATTTAGTTGATTATGCATGATGAAGGGATTGTTTTATTGTCTTGTTATTTGTTATATTTTATGACTTATTGGATGTAATAGTATAACCAAACTTCACATCATTTTGGTATTAAATGAAGGATTGACAGAAGAAGTTTAATATAGAACAAGAAACTATAAACACTTAAGTTACGAAATAGAAATATATTAACTTAAATGGGTAATTATTAGTTGGGTTTAATAATTAATTTAGATGATAAACTTGTCGAATACGAAAATTAGATTAGTTTATTATTTGAATTGATTTTAAAATCTAACTGTTAATTTTAGTAAGAAAATTATCCAATTACTTCACTTTATTCATTCATAGGAGATTAAATTAGTGAAATTAATTATCAAGAGTTTTCCACATCAGTTGATCAAATTGCTTTTGCTTTCAGTTAAATCATTTTACCTTTTTAGTCTAATTGCTTTATTTTCTTTAAACCCTCTTACCCAATAAGTCGGGTTAGAGTGTTTAGGATTGCATTTGTTTTTATTTTCATTTAAAGTTAATTTGAGTGGACCAATCTCACCTCCGTGGGAAATGACCCTAAGTAATCAACTACAATTACCTCGTATACTTGCGAGTAGGATAGCCAAGATATTTTTAGAACTTATTTTGGCATATCAAAATTTGGAGGACATTTTCCTTAGGATCAGGAAGTCCTTTCCCCCTCCACCTCAAGTAATCCAAGCGTGATGAAAAAGACTCACTAGTGACTTTAAACCTAGCATTGAAAAGAGATATTAAGGCATGGTTGGTGAAGATGGAGCGCCAATAACATTATTAGGCTAAGAAACTCCTTAATGTTTTCAAACTTCAAGGGGTGCAAGTGTTATCACTGCCACAATCTCCATTAGCATTCTCTTGCCTTTATTTTTTATTTATTTTATTTGTTTTTTCTATTTATGTTATGTGTTTAGTTGTCCCATTGCATATCACTTTCAAACATCGAGGACAATATGTCAGTCACATGTAAAGGAGTGGTATGCAATTGCATTTGTGTTGTATGTTGCTTGTATATATGACTCCCCCTGTCTGTGCAATGTGCATTTTTTGCATGATTTTTCTATTTTTCCCTTTCTTACATATGTTTAATTGTGTGAATGGGTAATGGCTAATCACCTTTTGTTTGAACAAAATTGTTTAAAATTTGAAAATATATTAGCTTAGGAAGTTATGTGTTACATGTGTTTAAGTTAAATATGTATGTCAATTAGGATATGACACTTAGTTTTACATTTTAGGTTTAGAAGTCATTTAAATAGGTAAATAATCTTTATTATCTTTTAAGTAAAAAATTGTTTATAAAGAAAAGAATTAGGTTTAAAATGTGAAAAAAAAATTGTGTGTGCTTTGAATAAATAACTATTATGCTGACTCGTAGGGTTAAGAATAAAGCTAGCAGCCAATTTTGAGTAGTGATATAGTTGAGTAACCAGGGACATTCATCACAGATGTTTTTTTCGCATCAAAAGACTAAAATGACTCTCCAACAAAGCTAAATAAAAAATGCAACATAGTTGAGTAACTAGGGGACATTCATCATAAAAAGTTTACCTTCGCATCAAAAGACTAGGTTATCATTAAAAAACTTGAAAGGTGACATGTGTGAATAAAAACCTACTGATCTAATAAAAATAACAATAATTTCCATAGGAGGATAATTTGTGATAGTTAACCTTTTTAATTGATCGATAATAGTAAACACATGTATGTAAGTCTCATAGGTGTAAGACTAAGTTTTTTATATCTTGATTGATATTTATGCTTACTTAAGGTTCTTAAACATGATGGAATTGGTTGATATACTGGAATTTGATGAATAATTATTGATTATAGCCAAGTTAATTTCATAAGGTTAAGGCCATTGAACCATTAATTTTTATCTTATTTGTGCACATGCTTGTGTGTATTTGAATGCATTGTGTTTTTTTGTAGTTGATTTTGCTTGAGGACAAGCAAAAGTGTAAGTGTGGGGGAGTTGATAACTGATACTTGTTATAAGATTGTCTAGGTCATTTTATGTGATAATGTGTATGTTTAGTATACATACCAGGATGTTTAGCCTAGGTTTTGTGTTATTTTCATATAACTTACATGATCATATGATTGCATATGAAAAATTGCATGGTAGGTTATAAATGAAGGTTTTTAAGTTTAGGCTTTACATACATTTCAAGTGTTTTGATGTACATACATTTTTCATGGTTGTATGTCAATGTTTGGGCATGATTTGGACCTTATTTATATTGATTGGAAAATTAATTGCATGTGAACGTGTTTTAGGTATCAAAGGAGAAAAAAAAGAATAAAATAAGGCTAGAAAACAATAGGTCACAATCATGACTTTTGATCACAATCGTGACCCAGGTAGAAGCCAGAATTTTCCAGCTTTCCTGCTAGTAATTCCATCATGCTCCACTTGTATCTTAAGTAGGTTTAAGTACCCAAAGGGGTATAAGAACCCCATTTTAAACCCAGCATACCAAAATAAGGAAGATAAACACTTTTTAGTGGGTTTTCAAGGAGAATCAAGTGACTTCAAGAGATCTCAAATCTACCACACTAAGTTCTAGCTTTGTTCTTCAACTCAAAAGCCTTCTATTCTCCCTTATCTCATTTTTTTTCTTTATTTATTGTATGGAGAAGATATATGGACTTTTTGTGAGGATGTCATTGATGATTGAAATGGATTTCTTAGTAGATTTTAGGGTTTGTTCTTATCAAAACTAAATAAGAACTCACTTTGGTTTAATGTATGGGTTGCTTTAATGCTTATGTGTGGAATACATATGCCTTGCTTACATTGATAAATGGAGTTAGGAAATCCATTTGGATGTATTGTGAGAATGGTTAGCCTTGGGGAACATTTCACATAAAAAGCTAACATGAAATTTAGAGAGAGATCTTAGATGTTTCGATGGCAGTCTAATAGGTTACATCATATCCACTTAATAGTTAAGTAAAGTGTGTAAGTTGAGAGATCACATACCATCACATACCAAACTTTAATTATTATTTTGGGCTTAATTGGTTAGATTATTGAGAGATGAAGGCTAATACATTAGAATGCCTAAGAATAAGCATGATTACAATACCAGTGTGAGGGATTACATAGCATGAAGAGAATGAAGCTAACCTTCATAATTTGATTCTCTAAACCAAAATTGTGTTCTTATTTTTGTGAAATTTTGAAGTGTCTTTGTAAGCCTTTAAATTGTGAATTTTTTCAATTTCAATCTATCATTATTTGGTTTACTAAAAAAAAGTAAATTTAAATTACAAGGTGACTACCCAATCCTCAAGGTAATAATACGTTGCCATACATTTTTATAGGAGCCGTACACTAGCGTTATAGCAACTTCAATTAATTTTAAAAGTTTGATTTAAACATGAAGGAGTTATCAAATGCCAACCTAAACATAAGGTTGCAAAGATAACCAACTCTTCCAAAGGTGTATGGAAATGAATAGCTAAAGATGACAAGGATAAATTTTGTTAATATTATTTTTTTCTTTTTTCTTAATTATTTTCATATATCTCTTTACTACCTTCCATATGTAAATCATTTACTTTCTATGGAAAAATGTACATTTAATTACAACATGAGATATTGCTTAGTATGTTGAATAGATAATTAATACTTGGCTTGTGTGATGTTTATTAGCAAAGCTGAGAAACTTGAGGCACAAGGAAGATTTTTATAATAATTTATCATGTAAAGAGTACCTAATCTATCATTATACCAAGTTTGATGTTGTTTTCATAAATTAGAAGCATTATTTTTTCAATTTGATTGCTTAAACTTTGTTAAAGACATTCTTAAGCTTTCAATATTCATCACAAAAAAGGATTCCCTTTCACTTTGATATTGAACAACCTAGAAAGGATCTTTTGTTTCTACTTTTTACAATCTTCCTATTTGCTATCTACCTCTAAGAACTTAAACTTGTGTTATAGTCTTGGCCTTCCTTATTAGACTCTTTTTGGTAAGGTGAATAAAGGGTTATTATACCAAACACAAATTATATCATATCAAAAAGAAAAGCTATACACAAAAGCACTTTATCCTTCTGCAACCTAAGTAAGAGTAACAAACTTTAAAGTTACCAGAAGAAGAACATTAACAAGAGGAGGGAAAAATGAAAAAATCAAATAATTTTTTTCTCTTTTTCTGTTATCATAATTAGAAAATTCTTTAAAAATCCAAATGTAATGTCTATATTGAAATCTTGGAAAAGTTTCCTACAAACAAAATAGTTTAAATCAATAACAATAGTGTGTTATTTAACATCTTAGGGATATAAATGCTTGCATATAGGACAAAGTATCAAATTACGTGATAAAGGTGGAGATCGACTCTAGAAAACCTATGAGACCTATAAGAACTAACTCGAGATACAATTTCTAAAGCAAATAATTGTTTGTCTTAAAGTCCCTAAAATAAATAATATCTTATAATTGATTCAATATTTTATCTTATGAATACAGGCATTGAATTTCCATGAATTTTGAACTTCACTTTTTACATTAGTAACATCTTGAGTTCTTTTATTAGATGAAATCATTTTGTGAAGTCATTAAAAAATGTAGATCCTCATTTGGTTTTAACATTTTCTGATGGATACAAGAGGGTGTATTGACATGTTATAACTGTACTCTTTCACATTAGTGCTTCTGCTTAGATATTAAACAATCTAATTAATGGCAAATAAAGCAAAACAAAAAAATAATACTATAATATACCTACTACTATAGGTTTGTAGTAGAACTTGTAACTTATGGGTTTGATGAGTTTGCAATAAACAAGACAATGTGATTTTGCCTCTAAATTCACAATTAGTGCTAAGCAAGGAAGATTTATAGCTAGGTATAGTAGATCTTATAGCTTTATTCCATCATGATGGAGATAGGGTGGTCAGACTTGGGCTCGGAGGAGTGTTGACATAGAGGAGAAGGAGAATAAATGAACAAAAAGTCGTTAGGAATTTTTAAAATTATAAAATAATTAAAAAATTGAATATTGATAGCTATGTAATAAAATCATTAATTTTATGTGGCATACCACTATCAGTAACATTAACAGAGAATTTAATGTCGAGCTCACAATAAATTAAAACTTTGAACATTTTAATGTAACTTTTTTAAATTTGAACTAGTATTATAAAATTGAATAAAATTTAAGATTTTTTATAATTAATCCTAAATTTAATGACAAGATCTTAGGCAACACTATTGTACTAGTGTACTCGAGTTATCTTAATGGAACTTCACATATAAAAAGATTACGGCATGTCGAATTTATTACCTTTAAAAATTTTAGTCGCTGGAATTCATTAGAAATTAATAAAGTAAACACACGCAATTGGGGGGGGGGGCGGAATTGTGTATGACTTAAAAAAAATCGCAAGTTACTTTCAATTCATATAAAGACATGGGTCTGTTAAAGAGTAAAATAATAGAAGCCTGTCAGATAATTGTAGTTTGTTAAACGAAAGGAGCCTGCTAAAGTATGAGTCTTGTTGAAACAATAAAAAAGGTACCTGTTAAAATGAAAGGAACCGTCAGCAAGTCAAAAACAGAAGGAACCTATTATAAAAGCAAAGGAGCCTCTTGCTAAAATGAACACACATAATATAATGTGAAAAAATAAAAGATAAGGAGAGAGAGAAGAAGGACACAATCAATTTATACTAGTTTGTCTTAGAACCCAAATGTCTAGTACCTAAGTATTCAACTTGAGTGTTTCACTATAAAATTAAGTAGTAATTTAATGAGCCTCTCTAAAGTCACAAATTAATATTTTTCAAGGTTCTTCAACCTGCCACACTAGTAGTATTTCACTAGCTTTTACAAGCTCTCAAATGAAAATGAAGTTTGCTCAATATGAGCTTCAATAATCTCTCTCAATAGAATTTCACTTTCTAATGCACAAGAGAATTATTTTTTACAAAGATATCACTTTCAAGAATATACATGCTTTTGATAATATAGCTTCAGAAGCTTCTATATTATTTCGTTCTTATTCACAGTTGCACTGACTCTTCCTTAAATAGTCAATTTCTTCAACCAGTGGTTACTTCATCTTGCATCCTTGGTGATCTAGATCTGAATAACTTCTATGTCATTTTTGCCAAAAAAATATTCCAGTAATCATATGGCTAATACATGTCGTTCCTAATTAGTAAGATCCTTTCGGATAAACCATTTCTAATAAGGTAAGTTTATAATGAAGGTTCCTACAAGAGAGAAAGCTTATTTCTGATGATTTTATTTCCTTTTAAGAATAAGATCACTAATTATACAAGGAAATAAATACAATTTGAATTTTGAAATATTATACAGTTATCATCAAAATCGTTAATCATAATCCTTGAGCTAATAGAAATATGGCGTTGGAACAAACCAAATGGACGTAGATATTAAAATTTGTAGGTATTATAGACGGTTTTATAGACGAGAGAGGATTGTTATGCTGTCTCGAGTGTTATGTAATTACTTATTAGATAGTTAAAATTTCTTGATACTGTTATATACTTATGTACTGCTCTTAATTAATTGATGGTCATCATAATTATAAAATTTTCAGCATTATAATTTTTCATTTATTAAGAGTAGTCATTAGCAAAAAAATATATGTATATGAACTCTAACCATAATTTTTAAGAAAATTTGCATTATTGTTTGCAAGGTAGATTTTGTTAATTAAAGTTTATTAAGGTAAACAAACCTTCTGTCTGTGGTTGCGTGTCGTAACACTACCAAAATAATTAAACTAACTATATATAGTGATAAGTCTAGGTCGATCCCACAATAATTAATATCAATACTTTCCTAAATTATCTGTTTAAGCAAATAGGGGGTTTTCAATTTGAAACAAATGAAAAACAAAACCAAATTAAATAAATCAAATTAAACTATAGAAAAATGATAAAGTCGATAAATAAATTGAACATTGATTCATTAGTTCATCTCAGCCTAAGCACAATTTCCCAAATTTCGTTGAGTTATCATCTTTACTACTCATTTTAGACTATTGATCATGAATTAATAACAAGCTATACTAATTCCAATTTTTCCTTAAGTTTTAGTTAATTATAAAGTGCTCGTTAATTAACCCTAACTATCGAGAAACCTAGAGCTCTCTAAGTTTATCCGAACAACAGCATTACAATTAAGAAAAACAAATCAATTTAAGTAATAATCATGCAAGTACGGACTATTTACCTTAAGCTACATTATTTCTATTCAGTATCGTTAGTTGTTATAAACGATCTTCCACATGAGTAATACGTTTCACATTCAAGATCTAGAGATGGGTAGTCGTAAAAATGATTCAATAGAGCATTAAAACCATCATTATCCAAATACCCAATCAATTCATCCAAAGTAACGTAACAATCTAAAAAGAGAGTAGACAACGATACACAACACTATATGCTTAATGTGTTCCTTGGACTCAATTCCACCTCTGAATTGGTGTCAGGTGATTGAGCCTTCTATCTCCATCTTCAAGCTCTAACAATCAGCCTTTCTAGCCTCCATTTATTTACAAAAAATTGAAGAGAGAATTGATGACAATAGGACAGCTGAAGATGACTCCCCCTTTGTTCCTGTTGCAAGATCTCTTATGTTCTATTTCACACCACTCTCTCCCAATATTCCTGATGTGACAAATTAATATGTTGGCCACCTTGACTCTCTTTTGTTTCTGCCGCAATCCCTATCTCACAATTCTCTTTTATTTCCAGCCCCATGCTACTATAGCTGATTTGACGAATTAATATTAGTGGACCACTTCACTATTCACTTAATTATTGTGTTCCTCTCTACCGCAAGCTCTCGGTTGCTCCTCTCTTTCACGCCATTGTTTTATTCTTCTTTGCTTATTGTCGTCACTCACCTCCCTGTGGCTCTTAGTAGCTCACTCCCCACACACTAGCCCCACTCACGTTATTAGCTAGTTATGTTGAGTTTTTTTAGACAGCTGCTACCTGTCGACACCTCCTCTTCGCTTCAGCTGAACCTCCCTTTTGTTTCTTATTAAACTAGGTTAAAATGTGGCAAATGGATAGGTGGCTAATGTCTCTT
>JAOTAY010052626.1:0-19651 GCA_025629805.1 Erythroxylum baracoense | reverse complement strand
TGATTTATACCTAATCGCAACAAAAATAAAATTAATCCCCAACATATAGTAAGAAGAAAAATCGGGGTCCAACACATATGATATGTGACAATGTAACGTCAATAAGTGAAAAAACCTGAATGCATAATCTCATTATCACACTTGTGTTGAAGACACTCTCTAAAAACTTCATTTGAGACTTTCGTAAAAAAAAAACTCAATAGTGACTATCATGCATTACTGGAGACTGAACCAACCACCCAAGACTCGAGAACCTCATGTATCTCCATTATGACAAGTTCTCTGCACGAAAATTCACTTAAAAATAGCTTCAAAATGTCTTTATTCCTTTTCTGATTAACTATTATGCTATCTCGGATCCTGAATATGAGACCTAAGACACGAAAACTTAAAGTATCTCCCTTAGGTAATGTTTGAAGCATGAAAATTCACTCGAAATTTGATTTAGAATACCTTAATTCCTTTTTTTAAAGTTAAACTTTAATTTATTACTAATGTAATAAATCTAGAAAAATGGAAAAATTCACTTGATAAAGTTCTTGGACTCAAAAACTGACCCAAAACACCCTAAGGTACCTTTACAGGAAATTTGAAATTTTTGTGTTTTTTTCTAAAAATTTACTGTGGCATCATCCGTACAGGTAGACACGTTAGAGAAGCGTCTGGTGCGTATAACACATACATGCGTCACTTGTAGACGTGCCCACTGATGTGGGCCTATGCAACGCATGTGCCAGACATGCATCCAATTCGTATTGGGCCACGTGTCCTATGCTTGCAATGTACTCGCCAGACTCTTCGCCTCTCCTCGTGTACTTTTCACCATCAGGTGCGTGTCCTTATAGAAAAAAGGTAATTTTTGATGAGTTTTTTGGAGCTCTGGGGCTAGTTTTCAACCTATTTCTTAAGGCTAAATACATGTATACTACTTTCATGCAATAAAAAGCAAGAAAAAATTGAGAAACAAAAGTTAACTCTCCGAAAACCTTATGGAGAGAAAAACCAAAAAAACCCTATCTTTAACCACCCGATCACATCATTGCTTTGATACCACGTGTAATACGTAATGATACCTTAGTTATATATCCCAGATCAAACGTGAAAGGCAAAAAATAGAGAAATATGAAATGTCCCTAATTTCGGTTCTGAAACTTCAAAAGAGCTTTCCGAAGTCGAAACAAGCCCGAATCTACTGCCGTCTTCACAAGAATCCGTCACCGAGACGTGGTCTAGGTCTTTCTAAAGTTTTCTCAATACGTAATCTCTCTTAACGGGTCAGAGAATCATTATGCTTACGATTGATATGAGCAACTGCAGGAGACCTTATCCTATATATATAGCTTCCATATCGGACTTCCCCATCACAAGTCTAATATGGACCAGATCTACACTAAAAGGGATCCATTTTTTACCCAAATTTTTACTCATTGATTTAGATCATTCATTGGGTCACTTTATTATCTTTATCAGGATCAAATTACGTAACTTAGTTGATAATTTATTTAAATGCCAAAATTACAATTAATAGTTATCTACTTATTAGAAAAATTACAAAAATGTCCTTAGGGACAAAAATGTCTAACATTGCATTCATAGAGTGCCCTTGGAGGGTTGGACTTCTTGAGGACTTAGTCATCTGGTAAGCCTCATTAGCAGGCCAATTTGCATGGTCCAGGTAGCTACTTAAATAAAAAGGATAAAATTCGCGAGTTTATGCATATTGGTAAGTGATATGACCAATCTCCCAGATGTTATACATATAATCTGGCTTGATGAAAACTTGCAATCTATGGAAGATGCATTAAAAGTTAGTTATGCATGTAAGCTAAAGATAGACCAAAAAAGGGTGTGGAAACCTGCAGGTAAGATCGTCAAAATAGTAGATTATAATGAGCTAATCTAAAGTAACGTGGAGGTTTCTAATTCAAATGAGGTTACTCCAAAAGCTAATTAAGATAGTACACAGGAAATCCAGTTGTCAAACGCCCCTTAGGTAGCTAAACTTGTAAATGAACCTAGCACTCCTATGTAAATTTCAAAATCCTTGGAAATGGAAGATACTAATGAACATATCTGTAATAATGAAATTGTTGGCACATTAGATTGAACAGAGGAACTAATGGAAAACATAATCCACATAATGAACACCAAATCTGACTTTGAACTAATGAGTAGGAGAAGGCCCAATAGAAAGAAGAAATCCCTAACAGGGGATCCTTCAAAATGATCATCTTAACTTGGAACGTTAGAAGGGCTAATGCCCCTCATAAAAATATGATGATTAGAGACTAGGTTCTAGAGAATAAAGTAAATATTGCTGGTATCTTGGAAATGAGAATGAAAAACCATAATTGCAACATCCTGAATGCACTTCCTGCTTAAAGGTTATAGACTAGTAATCATACACAACATCTAAATGCAAAATTATTGTCTGTTATCGTAGTACTATTATATAAGCTCATGTGGAATTTGCCTAAGATCAACTTATACATTTGAAAGTTAAAGACAGGGTCACTAATTCAGTTATATATATCTCCTTTGTCTATAATCATAACACTTCCTATCAAAGGCTAGCTTTGCAGAAAGCACTAAGGGATATTGTTGTCACCACTCTATGGATGATTGTCAAGGGTTTTAATGCAATCATAAGTGTCAATGAAGCTGAGGGAGAAAGAGCTTTAGCCACCCCTTGTCCTGATTTTAAAGCTTGCTTAAAGGACATTTAACCTTGGATACTCCATCAGGTGGTTGCTTCTACACCTAGAAAAATAACCAGATTGATGGGTCTTTTAATTATAAAAAGCTAGATAGATGCTTGGGAAATCAACATTGGTTTTGGACCTTCCCATCTAGTCACATAGTATTTGAAAATTGCTTACTTTCAGATCATTCTATGATGATTACTAAAACTTCTTCAGAATATACTAGAAAACCTTTCATGTTTAACAATTTCCTGACTGCTATTGTAGGCTTCCAAGAAGCTTTAAGGAAGGGTATGGTTCTCACTAGTCGAGATATTAAATAGTTTATATATGCAAGAAAAATCAAGTTGGTTCAATAGGAGATGAAGTAGTTGTACAGGGGCAATATAAGAAACACACACCATCTGTTGGATATTACTAAAAGAAAACTTAGTGAAATTCAATATGATCTAAGTTTCAATCCCACTTCTACATGCCTATAAAACATAAAGAAAATAGCAATGATAAAGCTATAACTTCTCACTGGTGAAACAAAGACCTTACATTTGATGGATTAAAGAAGGGGATAGGAACACTTCCTACTTCCACAAAGCTGTCCTCTATAGGCAATACAGAAACAAAATAATTTATCTAGAAGAGGGTGATCAGAAGCTGAACAAATAACAATTACTACTTGATGGAGCGTTTGATTATTTCTCAAAATTGATGAAGGTTCCAAATCATTCTTGTTCCACAGTTCCTTTCCTTAAAGAAGTGATAAAAGACTGCCTAAGTACAAAGAAAAGGGAAGCACTTTATAAACTAATGATTATAGTGGAAATTGAGAAAACCCTTAAGTCTTTAGATCCTCACAAAACCCTGAGGCCAGATGGTTTCAATGGTAACTTCTTCATAAAGTCTTAAAATATTATAAAGCAGATGAAAATTGATGCGATAATGGAATTCTTTGGAATTGGAATGCTTCTAACTGAACTCAATAAGACATCACCTTTTAGACTATAGGCCTACTGCTTGTTGCACTACAATATACAAGGTCATTTCAAAAATTCTTAATGCAAGGTTAAAGGTTGTGCTCCTTAAATTCATTGATCAAACATAAAGGGCCTTCATCCCATATAAAGTAATAGGAGATAATATCCCATTAATCCAATAACTAATCAGGAACTACTCAAAGAAGAAACGTAGGAAGAATTACATCCTTAAAATTGACTTAAGGAAAGCCTTTGATAACCTCAAATAGGACTTCATCACCATCACCCTGGCTATCGTGAATTTTTCTCCAACATTTATCAAGTGGATAAGAAAATGCAATACCTTTAGCTTTTTGATTAATGAGTAGCTTACGAAGATTATCAAAGCACAAAGGGAATCAGACAAGTTGATCCAATCTCACCCTATATATTTGCAATCACAATGGAAGTTTTCAACAGAGTCTTAAAATGGGTCATTGAAAGGACCCAATCATTCAAATACCACTAAAAGTGTAAGAAGTTCCAGACTTCTAATCTATGCTTTATGGATGATTTTATCCTTTTACAAAATGTTGATCCTACATCAATCAATGCCTTAATATTAGCTTTCAAAATCTTTAAAAGGATCAAAGGCCTAGATATCAATTGCTTAAAAAGTGGCTTCTTTCTTTCAAAAAGTGTCAACCATCTTAAACATAGCATAAACTCGATTATTGGCTTCAAACTGGTGATGCTACCTGTGATGTATCTTGGAGTTCCTATTTTCAACAACAGATTGACTTGCAAGGAGTATGCTTTCCTTATTGATAAAATTAACAGTAGAATCTCCAATTGGATGAGTAAGAATATGTCATTAGCTGGTCGAGTTCAACTAATCTCCCCAATCCTCACGTCCATGAATTTGTATTGGGTTACACATATAGTTTTACCAGATGCTATGAACAAGCATATTAATAGGATTGTCAAGTATTTTCCATGGTCTATAACTAATAGCTCTAAAAGTAAGACTAAAGTAAGATAAATTAAGATTTACACCCTAAAGAATGAATGAGGACTCAATATCATTTCTCCAAAAACTATGAATACAACAATGTTGATTAAAAGGCTCTGGAGATTATGTAATAAGAAGCAATCCTTATGATCTAAATGGTTGTATGGATACTATCTTGGATCTAAGAACATTCGAAACTACATCCCACATCCTGGAGCTTTTTGGATTATGAAGAATATATTGGCAACAAAAAGAAAAGTCAGTGGGAATTCATTTACCTGATTGGTGATGGAAAAAGTACTAGTTTTTGGTATGATAATTAGTTTTCAGTTGGTCCATTTCAGAATCAGCCATCCACACACACCCTAAAAGTAGTGATTCACAATAAGGATATAGTGGCTAATGCATTTTACAGCAAGTAGCTTTTTGACATTTACCCTCTACTAGCACACATCAATGGGAAATAAAGTACACAAATTTGGACAAGGAGAATGACCATGTTATCTAGAAACAGTAAGAAAATTCACAAACACAACCTTTAAAAAATTCTTGACTGGTATCTTTGATTCTACTCTATAGGCCAAAGTAGTATGGTTTAAATACCATAATCCCCGAGCATCAACAATTCTCTAGATGGCTTTGAAGAACAAGCTACAAACAGTGGACTAAATCTCTAAATAAATGCAAATTCCAAATTGGTGCTCATTGTGTACAAATGCTGAAGAGAGCATGTGACACTTATTTTCCTCTATGAATACACAAAACTGACTTGGATCTCAGTTCTTATCTTGTGTCAAATCCACAATGCTCCAGATAATTAGAACATGATTATAGATTGGTGTACTATAATTTGGCTTAAAACAAAACCAAAAGGTGGTGCTTTTGTAGGATCTTAACCTTTCTTATGGCTATTATTTGGGATGAAAGGAATATAAGAATGTTCTAGTATATAGGGAAAAGCATGGAGACTTTCCATGTAACATCCCATTTCCATATTAAGGGTTAGAATCCGAAATTTCTGTAAATGAGAAATAACAAGAAGAGATTAGAAAAATGCATTTCATACTCATGCATAATATTAGCCTACACATATGTGAATTTGATCGTTTTGTACACCCTACAATGACTGTTTTTACACTCATTTGACATTTTCTGAGTATAAATGATTTTAATGTGATTATGATGTGAATAGTGAATAAATTGTCTTGGAAATTGATTTGATAAACTAAAGTATTGATTTAGAATTTTGGTGAATTTTTGGAGAATTTCTGATAGTTATAAGTATTTATGGATTAAGAAAAATGCCAAACGACAGGACAATTGATAAATGATAGTAGAAATAAATGTCAAATCGTAGTAGAAATTTTTGGTAAGTGACATTAAGATTTAATGACAAGTGTCATAAAAAATTGGGAGACAATTGGATTAAAAATTGGAGGCAAATGAACTAGTCATTAAAAAGAGAACAAGTGAAGCCATAAGAATAGGAAATGTGGCAAGTGACAAGTGTCATGCCACTTGCCACACATCCATCTATGATATTTATTAAGTGAAAGACCATCTTTAATATTCTTTCACTTATGTTACATGTTTCCTTCTTCTCTTCTTCTTCGTTACTTCCTTTTCTCTTCTTCTTCATTTCCACGATACCCATAAACCTTCACCATCATAAACCTTGCCATATCTTTCACTTTATACTTTAAGATCCTTGTTATTTCTTCTTCTTGTCACTAAAAGAACCCACCTATTCCACACTCCATAATAATGATCGTGTGGCATAAGGAGTTAGGGTTTCTTAGAGATTTTGAAGAAGCTTTGGGTAAATCAAGTAAGTATATATTTGATCTTCATGGGTTGCTTAAATATAAACATACATGATGATAGTTTGAGATTAAATGATAATGAAAATGGCGTTGATTTTATACTACATAGTGGAAGAATAAATGGACATATTCATGTCTTGTTTTTGTTTATATGATGAGAAATAACTTAAGATAGTTTAAGAATTGATTGATAGAGTAAATGGTGTATGAGAGTGTGAAAAATGTTGATGAATGAGTGATGAGCATTGAAGAATGAATATATGTGTATATGTTCTGTTTTCACATAAATGATAAATAATAGATCTTGTATTGTTTTATGGATGATTAATAATGAAATTGTATTTGAATGAGAGTTAATAGTTGACAAAAGAAAAGATGTGTGTATGACCTAAATTGAGTATAGGATGAGTGTAGTAAATTGATGGATGAATACATATGTTTGTGTTCTATTTTGAAAGTATGAAAACCATAAGTGATGAGTTGTTATATAGAGATGAATTAGAGTGAATTGAAGTTAAATAAAAGACTAGTATAGTGTCTTGAAATGAGAAGAACTTGGATGTTAGTTTAGAGATAAAATGAAGATATGAATGATGATGACAAAATGTTCTGAAACATTTATGAATACATGGATACTTGGATGTCCTATTTTTCAATATAAGAAGAACAATGATTTATGATGTGTTTGATGGATGTTTTTGAGTAAAATGGAGATGAGAATGAAAAGGAAATGAAGTAGAAAAGATAGACTACATGTAAGAGGTGTTGAGCATAGTATGAAAGAGTGAGAAATCTGGCAAAATGCAGAAAAATAGGGTAGGCCACGATCGTGGCACCCATCCCCCGATTGTTGGCAGGAGAATTTGTTTTTGTCACGCTCGTGGGCAAGGTTTGGGAAGGCCATCAACGTTAGTTATCTTTCTTTTAAATGATGATTGAAACAACAAATGGTTGGGAACTTTCTTATGGTGCTTCTAGGCTTGAATGAGACTTGAAATGAATTTAATTGATGAAGGATCTAGTGATTAAATGTGTGAAATGTTTAGAGTGATAAAGGAGGTTATAGTAGAGTGAATGAATTGTTGATATCAAAGTACCAAAATCTAGAAAATTATAAGTATAATGGGAATTAAGGTGTTCATATGAATGGATAATGTGATTCACATGAGATGTGATGTGTATTAAGTAAAGATGAAAGAAAGCTTGGATATTATGTGATCATATGATGCTAGAAAAGAAATGATGAATGATTGAATTGTGATATTAGAATAACTAAGTTCTTTGAGCTATGAACCTAAATGCAATCTTGATATACACAAATAATAATGCTAAAATGATCAAGAGACTTGATTAGGGAAACATACTGAGAATAGTCAAATTGAGCATGTATTATACATTACACATATACATATGTGTACAATTGAATGTTTATGTAATTGTGCAAATTATTAATGTGTGTACAATGTGTGTATTGCATGAAGTTGATACACAGGAGCGAATGTCAGCATCCAGATGTTTCCGAATCATAGAAGCAAATGCTAATCTGGAGCATATTTTGAGTCGATCTAGGTGGTCTTATATTAATTGATTGCTTTGTTTAAATTTTTGTATTGATTTATTACTGATGTAAATGTAATTGCGATAATTCCAGACATTAATAGTTTGAGGAGTTTGATAAATGTGAACATATTAGAAGTGCTTCATTGAATGTAAATAAGCAAGGAATAAGTAATTCTCAACATATTTGTTGAATGTCGGACTTATGTCTGATGATATGTGAACGTGAATGTGTAAAGTAAAATAAAGTGACTGGTTGAACTTATGTGATTTGATGCATTCCATTACATGAATGCATGATCAGATAAAGGTAGTTATGACCAGAGTAGCCACTGCAAAAGAGCTTAAAGTTCAAAAAGTGATTAAGAGCCAAAGGCTCACTATATATAACGAGCCTGGTATCCCTAACGTGTCATTTTTTCCTTAGAAAACAATTTAGACTCCTCAAAAGACAACGTATCATTATTTCCATATATCTCCTTGAAATGTTTATAGGTAGATGGTAATGAGACAACCAATAAAACAACCTTATCCTCATCATCAACTATAACATCTAAGTTTTCTAGATCAATAATAATTAAATTGAACTCATTAAGATGAGATTGAATAGAAGTGCCTTTAGCCATACAGAACGTGTATGGAGTTTGCTCGCTATACTTTTGGTCATATATGGGGACTTAAGCTTCGACCAAAGTTCTGCAGCAACGGTTTCATGGACCACCTCAAAAAGCGCCTCCTTAGAGAAACAGCGTCTGAAATCTCCTTTTCATCTAACTCCTCCCATTGCTCTTAGATCATCAAATCGGGTTTCTTTGATTTGCTGTCTAGAGCCTTCTTTAATTCGTTCTAAGTGAGAACAACCTTTATATAGACTCTCTAGATGAAAAAACTAATCTTTCCATCAAACTTCTTAATATCAAATTTTGTAACATTAGACATCTTGAACCGAAGCTCTGATACCACTTGTAATGGTATAAGGTGATAGTGAAAGCATGGTCGAGATCAAGATGAGCAAAAAGTAAAAAAAAAATTAGGCAAAAATAGTAGTAAAATGTGAGACACAAGGATTTATGTGGTTCACCCAAATTGAGCTATGTACATGGATGGTGATGAGCAAAAATTTCACTATAACGGAGAAGAGTACAAAAAAACCCCTCTAAGGACCTAAGAACAACGAGGATATAAATTTTTATGTATAATCTCACAAAATAAAACTCTCTTTTAAAATAAAAGTGAATACAAATTTGAGATAATATTAATGAAAATAAACTCTCAAATTTTTGCTAAGTGTCTCCCCTTTACATGCATAAAAATAGAGGGGCTTAAGATGTATTTATAATGCTCAAATTATGCCACCTTTGCCTTGCACCATAAATTAATCTGTCTTCAAAGTCGGTTGCCAAAAGTATTGCATGTGATTTGGGCATTAAATACTTGACTTGAAAATTTTTACTTTAGATTCCTTATATATATAATGTAAGTGTGTGTGTATATATATATATATATATGACATAGTAGAAAGCTTTAACTAGTTATAACAATAGTATATACTACAATGAATTATGAACACCACTAGGAACCAACACGAAAACAAAAAAAAAAAAGAAATTTAACAGCACTAAAAAAATTGAAAATTAGAAAAACCAACAGTGACCAACATGGAAAAAAAAAGGAAACATAGCAAAATCAGTAGAAACATGAAAATTAACAATTCCACTACATTGACGAAACTCCCTTGCATCGACTGAAGAATGATGGAAACTTGATTTGTGCAATTAGAAAACAATGAAGAATAATGGAAAACAATAGGGAAGATAACCATGGTAACAAAGAAAAGAGAAACTCCTCAGACATGAGAGATATAATTTGCGAGAAATTAAAAAAATTTAATTTTAATTTTATGTAAATAATCAACTTTTTATTAAATAATTTTCAGATAAAAATTGTTAGTTAGATACATATGTTGACAACTGATTTAACGTGACATGCTTAGGTATAGTCAAATTGAAAGATTTAGTAATTTTAGAACAAATTTTCCGATTTTAAAAACATAAAGCTTTTTGTCAAATATTCCTGGATATGACGTCTTAAGAAAAGATATCCGACTCGAGGTACCTTAATTGCCAATATTGTGCTTTCCTGTCATGGTATTGAATGACAATGACAAACATTCAAAAGGCACAGTTTAGTGGCTCAACGCTTTGCAAATTGATGACATAACCAATATCCCCAGTCCGGTCATCCGGTGACAGGACATTCTGCGTCTCTTCCATTTTCACAATACTGAAAACAATAACTTACCAGAAAAAGAGAGGGAGAGGGAGAGAGAGAACAATGTGTAATTCTGTGACCACAAAAAATGAATCCAAAACTTTTTTGAAATATTATGAACCAATATAGAGACTCATTCCCAGAATCATCTAAAAAATTTTGAATGCAATTCCTCCACTCATCTACACCGAGGCCTTAGAGTAGTGATTATTAAACGAATGTGATTAAACTGGAGCAAAACTTCTGGTTTGAAAACCAAATGATGTTAAACGGAACACACAGGCTGCGGCAGTTGTGTGCCAATGTAAAGCAAGCTGGCTTCAATAATTAAATGCGACTAGAATCCCTTCCAAAAATAAAACGCCTTAGCCAGTCTGATACCACCAATGCCCTTGTGCGCCAGCTCACTTGCTTGCTGAATCACAAGAAATCAGAACAAGAAAAGAGTGAGTCCCCAGTTAAATTTACAGAGCTTTAAGTAGGTTATAGAGACATTAACCTTGCATATACGGAATACCAAAGCCATTGAGTGCTGTGACCAATCGAAACCCAATCACCAGGAAGTTCAGCTGCTGTTTGCTCTCCTCCCAGTGGAGCAAATTGCCCCAAATGCTTGTACCTGTAACGCAAATTACCATCATACGAAATAACAAGTGTCATCCTCAGATATAAATAGAATGGTGTCTCGCACTGAGAATCTAAGAACAATCATGGAGAGGTGAATATTTAAATGATTAAAGCATGTTAGTCACGTGGGAAGAACACGGCATTGAAATGTTTGACATTGATGGACCAAAGCTAATCGTTCATTAATCATCCGTATTAGGATCAAATTTGGACAAATATTAAAAACAGAATTACAACGACGGAGCTGAGACGGAGTATGTAGGAACCGTTGATCACTGGACGACAATACTGCTCCATAAAATCTCATCATCACATACCTAAAAGGATGAAATCTATGGCGACCCTCTGTCCTGAACCTCAGAGGACCTTCAGGATTCTTTTCAGCTTCTTCCATACGGTTGAAGCAATTGGCAAGGTAGGTGCCTTGCTGCGCTGCAACCTAAAGCAGGGAACATGTAACATGCTTAACTTATTCAAAGATGCCATAAAAAAAATATTTAGAATAATACCATAAAAGATAAATAGGACACCTGTGCTGTTGCAGGAAGATTCTTCATCTTAGAATCCACTTCAGAGAGAATCTTCTCAAACTCTTCAATGTCAATTTCAGAGGACTCCTTTCTATCATGCCCTCGGGCTTCCTTCAAGAGATCAACAATATTCCTCATTTTCTTGTTCTTTAAATAAAGTTCGACCTGAGGGTATCTTTCACAGACGTCATCAATGACCTCTTGAAACTTTTTAACAGTTAGCGTTCCAGAGTTGTCCTTGTCCGCCTTCCTAAATATCACAGCAATATCTTCCTACAAACAGTAGCCACATTCAGAGGAAAAGACTGTATCAGGAGACCCAATATCAAATAAGAAAATGTTGCTTTGCATCGGCTGAAATTGTTCTAAGCTTGCCGGTTTAGAAAAATAAACCTTTATACAGAACTTACCAATTAGAATAAGAGGGACATACAGAAATAGCAAGCTTACTGAGCAAAATGAAATAGTAATAATTCTCAATAGCAATGGAAATCTAAGAAACAAGTGATAAAGAAAAATGCATAAGTTGAATATAGGTACCATGACCCGGCGCTGGTTGATTGTCGCACAATCTCCAAGTGCATAAACGTCACTGCAACCCTCAACACGCAGCCATTCATCAGTTGCCAAAGCACGCCTATTACTCTGTGTAGGAAAGGATAATTTCTTAAGTTGACAAGAAAAAATCCAATAAATGAATATCTTCATCGGAATTAGGAAATTAGCATAAAGGAAAGAAACTGGAAATAGAAGACATAATTATGTAGAAACAACAGACCTGACCAACTTGCTTCATAAAATTTCTTACGACGGGATTGGTTCCAATTCCAGTTGACCAAACAACCATGCCATATGGGACATTTGTGGTTTGCCCATTGCCTCTTACTTTAGTATAAATTTCTTTGTCGGATACTTTTACCACCATGTTCCCTAGTTTCACATCAATTCCATCTCTTTGGAACTTATTTTCTGCGAATTCTGTGATTCTTTTGTCAAACCTGCGTATTAATTAATTCTCACTAGCGTAAGAAGCTCACATCAATAGAAGCTTTTACGATACATCCAAGTAAAATCACATTTGAAATTTTTGATAACAATAGACCGCAGGCAATTGATCAACCACAAATTTGACCATTTATGGCCATCACTGTCCACAGAATTGCATTCGCCTCTTAATGACATAATCTTGTGAAATCCATACATACTATTATGCCAAATGGGAAAGCCTGTGATGCTCAGAGTTTAATGCTTACATGTTCAATATGTGATCTGCTGCCTCCAGAAGTGTTATTTTCACGAAATCTTTAGCCTTGGGGTATAATTTGATTAAATCCTCATTCACAAAATCATGCAGCTCTGCAGCAAACTCGACACCTGTTGGGCCACCACCGACAACCACAAAGTGAAGAATCCGTTTCCTCTCTTCATCAGTCAAATTTGGTAGGCTTGCTTTCTCAAAGTTATCAATAACATGCCTGCGGATTGCTTGCGCATCTTCAACTTCCTGTATGAAAATATCTATGTTCTTCAAGATACTGGACGCATATGTATTTGAATTACACGATCCCAAAATCTAAATTAATAACGTCTATGGATATTTTGTGTGTCAACTTGTCATGTATGTCATTAGGTTGTTTTCTTTAGCACATAGAACTTTATAAGAGGAAGCAGTCACCTTCAAGAAATTGCAATGCTCCACGACACCAGGTGTATTGAATGTGTTAGGACGTGCTCCCATGGCTATAACAAGGTAGTCGTATTCCACAACGAATTCTTCTTTCCCATTCGAATTGGTGTTTTGAGTAGATCGACAGTAAACTTTCTTGCTCTGTGCATCAATTTGGTAACATTCAGCTTCCCAGAAACCAAAGTCCATTTTTTTCTGCAAAATGAGAAATAAAAGCAGGTTACTATATATATTTTCGAAAATACAAGAATCAGGCTTTGTAGAACCTTGTAGCAATCAACTGTTTAGTCCTACGCTTCTCCTTACCTTCTTGACAATGTTGCGTATGGGTTCAACAATGCTGCGAGCTTCAACAGTACCGCTTGTGACACTCGGCAACAAGGGAGTGAAAGCAAAATAGTTTCGAGGGGATATAACCTGAACATCATAAGATGGGTTGTCCAGTTTCTTCAAGAAACTGGTCCCTGCCCATCCAGTTCCTAGTACCACCACTTTCTTCTTCTTTGACAAGGGCTCAGGTTGTGATGCAATAGAATATACGTTTCCATCCGCATAAGCCACAAGACCACCGCCACTTCAGACACACAAAAGAGAAAATCACAAAAAACACTTATTTAGTCGATGACTGAATTACAAGGATTCTATCCTTATGAGAAAGCTAGCAAGTAAAAAATAGAGATCTTCCTATATAATGTATATCAATGTATGCATGTATATAGGTATATAAAGCCAATGGTGATTTCATTCGAACGTAAGAATTGTATCGCTACATCATCAAATAAAAATTTACCAACAGATCGCTGATGGAAACTTATTAGTGCCAAAAAAATATCAACCTAGTATTGAAAGAATTCAAGATACTGTTATATCTAATCTATTGCTCTCAGGAACATCCAAGATTCTCGGAAACCAAACAGAACACACGGAATATTTATTTTAACATGAAAACGCTGTCATTTCATGCAAGTAAGAGCCCCAAAAACTAGGGTAAAAAATAGAAGAAGCAGACAAATACCATAAAACCAATTATCCATAAGCACAGGAAACAACAACCTACGTAAAAAGAAAGGGAGAGAGAGCGAGAGGAATTAAATGGAACAGACAGTACCCTATGGTGAAGACGAGAATAAGCTTAGAAAGAGAAGGATGGTCATGGAAGGCTTGAGAAGCTTTCTGGAGCAAGCTCAGGCCTCTCATTCTCTCTAGGTCTTGAACCACAAACACGGTTAATATGCCTATATAGTGTTTACTTTTATGGCTTTCTTTATATTTAATTATATAAATTTCAATACAAAAGAAAGACGTGTTTAATTAGGATGCTAAACAAGCATAATTAAGGAAAAACCAAAAAGAGAAGATCTGCGATGTGAATGTTGGGATGTAGCCCCAAAAGGATGGGAGGGAGGGTATGAAAGGAGACGCAATCAGCTGTTCCATTTTTGCTATTCTAACATTGTAACTGTATGGTCTGGGGTGGTATGAAACGAAACGCGGTGTGAATGAGTTTTGATCGACTTGGGGGACAAGTAATGAGATGGCGGCACGTGCCTTGCTTTATTTGAAATATATAAAAAATTGTCCCATGCAAACGAGAAAAAACAAATGTGACTAAAATTCTATTGCACCTGATCATTCATGTGGACAATGTGCCCTCAATATTGTCCCGCATAGTCATTGTACCCAAATTAATACTATATATATACATGTACACATACACCTACTCAATTAAAATTTTATAACTTGTGAGGCATCACAAAAGGCAAAAGCATGAAATGACAACAACAAAAAAGCGTAGTATCTAACTTAAAAGGAATAAAGTTTAATTTACTCTTCATTTTTATTCAAGTTAATACACATACATATATATATATTTGACCTTAAGCTACTCAATTTTTACCTACTTTAGAAAACATTCTTACTTGATTTGTGAGTTTTCAGAATTAGAAGATTATTGTACTTTACCCACTAAAATTAAAAGTTTATAACATAGTGAGGTATCATGTACAGTCACATATTGGACTTACATTTCTTGATGATTTTATGTGTTTTGCTTAGATAGAATAACATTAAAGCCCGAAGATTGTGATACAAATTAATTGAATATAATTAAATAGTCTAACTATCACTTTAAATTTTAAAGAATTTTTGGGTTGTGCTCGTTACAAATAGTCATGATCAAATGCTATTTGCCAACAAAAGCTGGTCAGATATGGATAATAAAAAAACTTAATTGAGGTTAAATATTTATCATTTTCTTGTTATAGGTTAGTCGCTAAAAATATGGATAATAAATGTTAATTCTTTTATAGTCAGATAAAGGATAATGAACATATTTTTGTTGATGTAAATGTTAGATTCCTTTGATGACTTATGATAATTCTATCATATGAGGTTTTATGGCTAATCTAACTATAGGGTCAAAGTTAGAGGTGATGACTTTTACAAATAGATCAAACTACCTTATGCTTAAGTGAAATAACTAGGTCAAGGAGCTCCTTTCTTAGCGTAATCACCACATCATCAAGCAACGCTTGTAAAACTTTTCCTTTTCCTCCAAAATGCTACTACTTCTTTCTTCTTCCTTAAGACCATTCGAATATATTCACATATTGTTTCTACCCTTCTCTTTGATTTCCACCTAGTTATTGCTTGGAAGTTAGAAAAATCTATCTCTAAACTTTCTTCTTCTTATTGTTCTCCCTTAGTTGTTGTTTTAGAAATCCATTCTTCTCTTATATTTCTAATGTCAGGGTATACTCTTTTTTGGTAATTATCATATTGTCTTTGTGTTCTTCTTTGCCTTTGATTCCTGAATTCTGGCTCTCAAAACTTAGTTCAAGTACTATTTTTACTCACCTTATTCTTGCTTTCCAAAGTATGGAGGGGTTGTTTTATCTCTTCACACTTTTAATTCTCGCCTTATTCATTTCCTACTATTAAAAAAAACTAACATTTGAATCTTTTATCTCTAAAAGCTATACGTAACTTGTTTGGGCATGCCAACTCTAAAAAATGGTCTAGCTTTAACCCCTTCCTACAATGAGTTACCCCCGCCCCCTTCCCCTTTTCCTCTTCCTCACCACCACCTTATGTTCCTCTCAACCTCTATTCGAGATTTATGGAAGATGATGCTTCTTCTTTAACTTCAAAGAGCTAGAAATAATTTCTTGGGGACTCATTTGACCTCTCTCTACACTTCTGTCCACCCAGGATGGGTAAAGTTACTTAAAGAAGAAAATATTGCATTGAGAAGTTACTTAACTAGAGTTGAGGATCATGCTTCCTTTATCAAGCAAAGGTCTAGAACAAATTGGTTGAAGAATGGTGATATATATAATAAATTCTTTTTTAAATCAATTGTGGCCAGTAAAAATTCTAACAACATTTGCTCTATTGTCTCTCAAAATGGATTTTAATCACTAGTCAAGAAGACCTCCTAGATGAAGCCGTGACATTTTTTAAAAACTCTATTGGTTTTTTCTCTTCTAGTTCCTCTTTAGTTAAGCTATTAAAAGGCTTCATAAATGCTTAGATTTGCCAGAATCATACTTATGCTTGTTAAATAAGTTAACTAAGAAATAATGCATGTGATCTTTTAGATGAATGGTAAAAGGCCTCGAGTCCAGATAGTCTAAACATGTTCTTCTTACATAAAGCCTGACAATAATGATATGTACTTAATTGATTGTATAATTATTCCATAACACTTAGTGATTAATGATATGAAATTGTTAAAGATACTCACTTTAACTTATATGATTTGGAATCGAAGGGGCTAAAGTGAGTCGAAAATGCTATATTTGGTTTGTTTTTTGAAGAATCACACTCACTTGTCTTCATAGAGTAAGAAGAAGAAAATTAGAGCAAGAAGAAGAATAGAAAAGCTCTTCAAAACAGTATTTGTTGGACTAGAAGAAAATATAAAAAAATTCAGTCCAAAAGAAGAAAACAAAGAAGCAGCCAAGAGAAAGACCAAATGCAAAACGACATAATAGGAAGAAATTAAAGCAATAAAGTGCAGCAACCATAAGATCATATGACATGCATTACAAGACAAGAATAAGGCCAACTGTCCATTTATCTGGTTTTAACCTAACTGCCTCACTTGCTTTTTCACGTAGCTATTGAATAAACAAAGGGAGGGTGTGTCGATGGCAGCTGGAAAAGAAGAGGGTGGAGAATAAAAATAAGGTATGGGGTGTTGGTTGGTATGCATGAGTGAAGGTGGGCTGGAGTGTTGGCTAGATAAGGCATCACCGAAACAATTGCAGTGGCTGGATCTTCAAGCTTCTTCTTCTCAGTTAAGCCACCTCTCCCACGATTTTTTAAGCTAGTTTTTATTATAACAAAAAGATAGTGAGAGGGTTGGAGCAAAGGATGAATAATGTGACAGCTAGTTGACGATAATGGGCTAACAATCTTCAATTTCAATAGCGTATACAATAGCTTCAAAAGAGTATGCAACAATTTCAAAAGAATACCCTACAATTCCAGTAAGATGAATGTCAATTTTGACATAATACAAGGTGTAGCGTCCAAGATGTGGAAAGTTAACAAGATTCAAGTAAATCTTTGGAAGATATGCTTAATATTATGACTAGTCATGATCTTCAAATTCAACAGAATATGTAGCAGTTTTAACAGAATATGCAGCAAATTCAACAGAATATACAGTAGATCCAATAGGATATCCAACATTTCCAGCTGGATAAAAGGCAATTTTGGTCTAGTTTTCAAATTTGGAGAGCCAACAAAAGTCAGGTGCATCCTTAAAAGAATTACTTGATGATGTCACTGCTAACACTTTACGATTTCAGTAAGATTTGAAATGGTTCCAGTAAGATGCATTGCCTCAATGGGAAGATATTGATCATCTGGAACTGTAAAGCAAAGAAGAGTAGCCATATCAACCCGAGGTGTATCTAATAGATGTTAGTGTGGAAACCTGATGGAGTGATAAGGAACTTGAGAATTTTGAGGGCAATACTTAAGGAATTGCTTGAGAAGAAGAAATCGAGGAGGAGATTGAAGCAAAATATGATATATCTTTTAGCTCGAAGGTGAATACTGAGTCCATAATTATTTTTTAGACTAACTCTTCACCTTTACATAGCAGATTGGAGGAATTAAATGAGGAAGAAAAAGGTAAAGAATCATTCGAAATATTTCCCAAGAGCATGGACTCAGTAGAGATCAAGATTCTGAAGATAAACATGAATGATCAACTGAAGCCCTATCCTAAACAACCTCATATGGAGGAGCCGCATGTGACACTAGAAAATCACAATTTTTTAAGCCGCATGTGACACTAGAAAATCACAATTTTGTCATATGAGAAGAAAACACGGAGTTGAGCCAGTGACCCTAAACAAAGTGCTTATTGAGAGGCAACCTACAGGAAGTAAATTTCTTTTCTTTACATTTTCACATTACTTTTTATATGCATATGTGGTTCTATGTTTGTTTATTCTTACTTGTTTTTAAGTTTTCAACAAAATGAGAAAAAGAATAAAATAAACAAACAAACATTTTCTTTTTTTCTGTTGCTTTTATGACTATATAGTCATGAGTAAAGAATGAATTAAATAGAGAATTTCACGGCAACCTTAGCATGTACTTTTGCGTTTGTGATGGGTCAATTTTCATTATCTTTAGAAAAGTAGTGACTAGTGGTAGACAAAGCTAGTGAGACTTTGAGCCTTCATAAACTGACACATCCATACCAGTCTCATTGTCTTTTCATAATGTGTGACCTTCATGACATGTACATCCTTATTTTGTTTTCATTACAAGAAAATCCAGATTTAGGAACGGAAAAAAACGCTAAATCCGTCCCAATTTCGGTTCCAAATGCAAACAGGGACAGATTTTAGGACCGAAATTTATCCATCGGTATATAGTTGGTCGCAAATCTTAGGGACGGAATTTAATCCGTCCCTAAAATACAGGAACTGAAAAAATCCGTCCCAAACACCGTTTGCAATATGGATACAAATGGAATTATTGTATTTGTTTAAGACGGAATTAGGGACGAAAATGTGGTAATTGCAGATGGAATTAGGGACGGAAGTTTAGACGGAATTGGCGACGGAATGGGGGACGAACATGTGGTAATTGCAGATAGAATTAGGGACGAAAATTTGGACGGAATTGGGGACGAACATGTGGTAATTGCAGATGGAATTAGGGACAGAAGTTTAGACAGAATTAGGGACAGACTTGCGGTAATTCCAGATGGAATTAGGGACGGAAGTTTGGACGGAGTTGGGGACGGAATGGGGGACGGACATATGGTAGTTGCAGATGGAATTAGGGACAGAATTTTGGACGAAATTGGGGAACCGTGGGTACAAAATTGGGGACGGAATTAATTTAGGGACAGATTTAGGGACAGAATTCTTTTTGTTCAGAATTGATTTAGGAACGGATTTTTCTTTTATTTTGAATACATTTTCAAATTTATTTTTATTTTCCAAGAAAAATTAAAAAAAC
>JAOTAY010052619.1:0-19651 GCA_025629805.1 Erythroxylum baracoense | reverse complement strand
AAGAATACACAATTCAACCCCCCTTCTTGTGTATATCATATATTGTACGTGAATTCTATATTAACGTGTGATTTACTCCATAAGGTGCCTGCCATTGCCACTTTAATTGGAAGACGCAGTAGGCGTAAGATGACTAAAACTTGAGAGGTACCTACAGAAGAGCCATAAGTGTCACATAGAATTTTCAAAGCATTTGAACTTAACATGCAAGCGTTTTTAACAGGAATAGAAGCTAAGAATGTCATGTTCCAAGATTCAGTGATGATGATGATGATGATCCAGTAATAACAACAACAAGAGGTCAAATATGCAACTGTCAAAGGCATATTCAATGTTTCATCCATGAAGTTTGACAAGACTAGACCCAAGGAGGCCATTAATTTGCTCAATGAGGTGGAGATGTAAGGTAGGAGGCTGATGGAGATGTCATTGTAGGGAGTGGCCAAGGATTGATATCAAGATCACATCATTCCATAATTGGTTGCAGTGACCTGGTCGCAATTCATGGAGAGGCACTCAGGTCAAAGTTTTTGAATCTTTGTCTGGAAGATAGGACGATCGATGAGTATACAAGTGACTTCATTCGATTTATCTAAGATGAGATAAGAAAGAACAACCAATATGTATTAGGATTGGGACCCCTTTTCGTCTTCATGACTATATCTTGTCAGGAGAAGTCTTTACTCTAGTAGATATGGGTAAATAGTTAGATATGGGTAAATAGTTAGAAATGATAATCTTAGATCAGGGTGCTTTGTTTATTGGAGAGCAGAGCAGGACACATTCAATAGGACCCTCTAGTTTTTAGCAATGGCAGTAAAAACAATTAAACCTTTCGCTAGGGTATAGTTAGAGTGATAGCTCCCAACAAAGAGTTGTTCGAGCACATGGTAAGGAGAGATTTGGTCATAGCTAGATGGGAGGATTTAGATTCACACCTGGAGCAGATAGTAGTAGTAGTAAATAAAGCTTTGAATGTAGCATTTCAAACTCAACAAGCTCCATTTTCCAGCAGTGTGGCAGGGCACATTAAGGACCATGTTATATATCACTAGGAGGCTGCTACAGATGTGGCCAAGACAAGTACTTGATCAGGGTCTATCCAATAACGAGATATCAATAGACCTCTTCTAATGTGACATAGCCTCCATTTCAGTAGCCATAAGGGGGAACACAGTTTGGTACCTAACAGGGACAAGGTTTTGGAGAGAGACATTTAGGAGGTAAATCTGGAGGCTATAGTTAGCGATATTCCTCTAATTCTTGACATACAAGTCACGATCAAGCCAGGGTGTTCACTCTCACCCCTTGAAATGCACAGGCTTCAAATGTAATGGTATTTGATATTCTTCTCATCTTTGGGTTAGAAGCTAAAGTTCTGATAAATCTGGAGGTGATCTATTCTTTTATATTGCCTAACTTTGATATAAAACTATAAGTAGTACTGAATAGGATGGAATAATCTTTGTCCATATCTATACCTCTTAGTGATACCATAAAGGTGGATTTGATCTACCACTTGTATCTTATGGAGATTGAAAGTAGTATATTAGCAGTGAATCTTATAGTGTTATTGGTTATGTATTTTAACATAATGTTAAGGATGTGCTATTTGTTTAGTCATTACGCCACCCTGGATTATAGAGAAGAAAGTGGTGTTTCAAATTTAGGTCAGGTCAGGTAAAGTTCACTTTTAAGGGAGATAAGAATACCATCCCATCCTGCATAGTTTTGTTGTTAATGGCCAATAAGATGTGTAGATAGGGATGTCAAAGGTTCTTCACCTCAGTCAGGGATACTTCTGCATAAATTACTGGCTTCCAAAATGTTCTAGTAGTTTGAAAGTTTCTAGATTTATTTTCTAAAGAGTTACTAGGAAATACACCTGTCTAAAATATGTCTCACTATATTATCTATATAGTGAGACATATGACATTTACATTCATCACAAAAGTCTAAAATATATATTTCAACAGAAAGACCTAAATATGATGCAAAGAAGGTGGATAGAATTGCTAAAAGATTATGACTGCATAATTTAATACACCCTGGAAAGCCAAATGTTGTAGTAGATGCACTAAATATGAAGTCCTCGAGTAGTTTGACATATATCGTAGTAAAGAGGACAACTTTGACCAAAGAATTACATGATTTGATGGATCAAGATACTTAGTTTTAAATTTCATATTCAGAAGTACTACTAGCAGCATCAGAGTACGATCAGTAATGTTGGACATGATTAAGTTTGCTTAAGGCCAAGACCCTAAGCTTCAAAAGCTTATGTACGAAGTTCAAGAAATATGTCACATGGATTTTGAGATTGATGGGGAAGGATGAATGGGAGACTATGTTTTCTAGATGTAGAGAACTTAAAGGAGGAGATTTAATAAAAGTGCACTATGTAGTGTACAATGTACATTTGAGTTCCACCAAGATGTATTGTAATATTAGAGACACGTATTGGTAGGACGGTATAAGAAAGGATGTGGTTAAATATGTCTCTTAGTAATTGAATAAGGAAAAGCTGAGCATTAGAGATCTTTGGGTAAACTACAACCATTGACAATTCCTGAATGGAAATAAGAAAGGATCATAATGGATTCTATAGTTGGGCTACCTTATACAAAGAGACTATATTATTCAATTTAGGTGATTGTAGATAGATTGACAAATTCAGCCCATTTTTTACCCGCAAAAACAACTTAGTCAATGTCTAAGCTCACGTGAGTTGGTAGCATGTCATAACACTATACAAAATGACTCGACTAAAAACTATTGCTAGTGATGAGTCTAGGTTGATCCCACAGAGAGTGTGTGTAAAGCTTTTGAAATGAAATCAATCAGTGTTTAGGTTATTGGAGGTTTTGTTAGTTTTCAAATAAGAAAATACAACAAAACAAAACAAACGATAACAAAATAAAGAAAACATTAAAAAATGATGAAAAGTGATGAATGTGTTCATGACTCGGTCATCGGTTTAATCTCAACCTATACACAATTAAACATACTTCACTGAGTTGTTATTCTCATACCTCTCCTAGCAACTATTAATAATAGGTTAATAATAAGCTCTATTAACCCTAGTTTTCCCTTAGGTCATGTTTAATTAAAAAAAGCTTGTTAATTAAACCTAGCTACCGAACAACCTAGAAGAAGCTTTTTAGATTTAATTGGGGCAACTAAATTATGAGTTAGGAAAAAAGATTAATCAAGGCAACAACTACACAAACTTTGGTCATTTAACCTAGACTATATTAACCCTAATGATTAAAAACTGTTAGTTGACATAAATGAATTGGAAACGTAACGATTACGTATTGGATTCGATTCTAACGATTCGTTCATACATAAAAATGATCAAATAGAGCATTCAATCATTCTTACTCAATACCCAATTCAATAAACACAAGATAACATAATCAATTCCTAAGAGAGAAAGAAAAAAAACACAATGGAGAGAATGCTTAACTGGGTTCTTCGACATCGATATCACCTTCGAACTGACATCGGGAAGCTCAACCCTTCATGAGTCCCCAAAGGAATAGAGCTTTGACCCTTCTCTTTTTCAAAACGAGACCTCATGACTCCAAAATGCTTTATCCAAACTTTTCATAACATTATGTTGTCAAAATGATGTTTTTATACCAAAAAGTAGGGTTTGGGGATGGATAGCCAAAGCCATGGGTGTGTTTATGTTAACTCGAGTGTCTTCCATATATGGGTTACTGTGTATGCCAATTTGATGTAGCCCATTTGATATCTTCGTATTCGATAATCAACAAATTCAACTCCGCATTGTTCACAAAATTTTGGGTCTTTTTTTTTATCTTTATCTCTGATTATTCGATAATTTCCACAAGCACAAATTCCACTTTTTATTGGTTTTGTAATGAAAAGTATAGGGTTTTGTCACCTCTCCAACAATCTCTCCATTAGGTAGTATTTTCTTATAGTTGTGAGCCTCCTTTGCACGGGCATGACATAGGTGTCACGCCCATGTAAAATGAGTCATGGCGTGACAATGGTGGTCACGCGACGACCATGACAATTTGATGCATGGCTGTTAGCCATTTTTTGCAACATGTATTCTTCATTTTTATGCATTTTCTTGTCTCCTCTTATTTTAATTCTTATTTTTCTTGTTTTGTGGAGACAAATGAGTGTGAATCCTAGGAAGACGACTCAAATATTGTACTTTTGACTCATTTTAGCTCTTTCATTTTTGAATTGTACCTAAACCAAATATGAACTAAAGTGAATGTCTTAAGTATTTCATAGCATTAATCACTAAGTGTTATGGAAATAAATGTATTATCAATTAAGCACATATCAATTTTCATCACACTTAACTTTGACTGTCCTCGAGCAAACATCAAAATCAACGATATAAATCCAAGATAATTACTCATTTTCTATATTTCCCAAGAATAGATAATCATAAGAAAAGATAAACAACTTTAAAGAATCATAAAAAAGACACAACTTTCAATGCTTCTACTTATGATCAATCAACAATTATCACCTTTAAAGATGGAGCAATCTAGAGGTAGAGTTAGACAAAATTTGTTTAAATAAGATAGATCCATAGGTACACTCAAACAACATTCATAATCATAACATTCCACAATTTTGCATATCATTTCATTTCTCCACCACTAAGATCCACGTGCATCATCATGAATCAAAGGACTTTTCAGGGTTGTAATGTGGGCAAGGGTAAGGTAAGATGGATTTGGATAATGTAGAACAAAAGCTATAAAAGCTAGTGAAGCAAAAGTAGCACTCAATGCAACATTAAGAGCAAAAACTAACATTCATTTAACATTGGGTACTATAAGTTATAATGAATGCAAAAACTATGTTTCACATCTCAAATTCAAGTTCTCACACCATAAACCACATGAAGCATAAGGAATTAGAAGGAGTCACTCATACAATCGATAACAAACAATACATTATAACTATAAATAGTGATCCTTAAAAACAACATCTACATCATATTCAAATCACCCATTCTATACAACTTTAGGACAAGAAACTAATAATGAATAATTTTGCAAAACCAAATGCATTTCCTCCTTGATAATTTTATTGAAACATATTTTTTTCTTTTCTTTTCTTTTCTTTTTCTTTTTCTTTTCCTTTTCCTTTTCCTTTCCTTTTCTTTTCTTTTCCTTTCCTTTTCTTTTTCTCGTCTTTTGTTTTTCTCTTTTTCATTTTCTTTTCATTTAAAAATTGAAAGATGCTACATTAACCTTAGAATCTGTTGACAAGACAAAATGACATTTCAATGACTATAACAACCCCACATATATGCACATCCAACACTTATACTTTTGTGCATCCACAATTTTCAACAATTAAAAAATGCTTCACTAGCTTTACGGCTTAGGTAGGACATTTCGTTAGGTTTAAAGTATGTAATCTGATTCGCACAAAAAGAAAGACTAAAAAAGATCAAGACAGTTTAACAAAGGAAAATTTTATATTAATGGGTAGGCTATTTAGTTAATGTAGTTTGTAAAAATAAAGAATGCCTATATCATTTCCATATTAATGCATGTGATAAAACTGTGGTCTTGAATTGAAAATCAAAGCAAAGTTATATTGTACATATCATGAAGGTCACACATAAATAGAAGACAATGAGACTGATATGGATGTGTTAGTTTATTAAGGCTCAAAATCTCATTGGCTTGTGTCTACCACTAGTCATTACTCTATGCATCTTGATCAATCACAAGAGTAAAAGTACATGCTAAGTTGTTATGTATTTTTCTTGTTAATTCACTCTCTAATTATGACTATATAGTCCTAGAAATAATAGAAAAAGAGAAAATGTTTGTTTAATTGTTTGATTCTTTCTCTCTTTTTGGTTGAAAACTTGAAACACGTAAAAAATAGACTTAAAAACACACATGCATATAAGAAACAAATGTAAAAATGTAAAGGAAAAGAAATATACTTTCCTTGGGTTACCTCTTAAGCAATGCCTTTATTTATTATCATTGGCTCGACTTTTTTTTTCCTCATCACGTGACAAAATTATGATCTTTAGGTGTCACATGCGCTTCTTCCACTTAAGGTTGTTCAGGATAGAGCCTAAGTTGATGACCTCTCATTTTTATCATATTCCCTATCTTTAGAACCTCAATTTATACCAAGTCCTTGCACTCTTAGAATTTCTCGAATGTCTCCACCCTTTTCCCATGCTCAATTTCTCCAACCTGCTAGGTAAAGGTGAAGAGTTAGTCTTAACAATAAATATGGACTTAGTATTTACCATTGGGCTAAATGATATATTATTTTTTGCTTCAAGCTCCTTGTCCACTTTTTGTTCACAAGCAATTCCTTGAGTAGTATTCTCAAGATTCTCAAGCTCCTCTTCACTCTGTATGGTCTCTGTGCTAATGTCTCTTGGTATACGGGTTAAGATGGTTACATCTCTCTGCTTTGTGATTTTAGGCAGTTGATAGTTTCCATCTTCTGACCCATTTGACTTACCAAGTTCTGGATTTTAGAACTTATATCTTGTTGAAATTGTAGAGTATTAGTAGCAAGAGACATAACTAAATCTTCCAAAGATGTACCTGAGTTAGAATCAGAGGCTTTTGGTCTATGCTAGAATTGTTGTCCATCCTACAACTTATATAGTAGTCTTGTTGGCTATCCCATCCATAAAATAAGTTCGGTTGATCACTCCAAACTTAGTCATAAGATTAAGAATATGAGTTATAGGAAAAATTTCCATCAAGAGCATTAATAATATCCATCATTGACATAATCCCTTCCATATGTTCTTTCTCTATTTATAAACACAAACAAACGTAAAAGATAAAGGAATAAATGTAAAAAAATAAATACAAAACACCAATTAAAATCAAGAATAAAAATTAAAGCATCAAACTCCTTGACGATGGCGTCAAAATTAGGTAACACTACACAAAATAACTAGACTAAAAACTATAGTTACTGATGAGTCTAGGTCGATCCCACAAAGAGTGTGTGTAACGCTTTTAAATGAAATCAATTGGTGTTTAGGTTTAGGGAGGGGGGTTTGTTGGTTTTCAAATAAGAAAATAAAATAAAACAAAACAAACAAAAACAAATTAAAGAAAACATTAAAAAAATGATGAAAAGTTATGAATGTTTTAGGGACTCAATCATCATTTCAATCTCAGCCTACACATAATTAAACATACTTCACTAAGTTGTTATTCTCATATCTCGCTTAGAAACTATTAATCATAGGTTAACAATAAGCTTTATTAATGTCGATTTTCCCTTAGGTTGTGTTTAATTAAAAAGAGATCGTTAATTAAACATAGCCATTGAACAACCTAGAATAAGCTCTCTAGATTTAATTGAATAGTTGAATTATGAGTTACAAAAATAGATTAATTAAGGCAACAACCACAGAAGTTTGGGTCATAAACTAGGCTATGTTATCCCTAATGATTAAGAACCATTAGTTATCGCAAATGAATCAGAAACAAAATGATTACGTATTGTATTCAATTCTAGCAATGAGTCCATACATAAAAACAATCAAATAGAGCATTCAAGCATTCTTACACAATACCCAATTCAATTAACATAAGATAACATAATCAATTCCTAAGAGATAAAGAATAACAAACATAATAGGGAGAATGCTTAATCAGGTTCTTCGGCATCGATATCACCTCCAAACCAGTGTTGGGAAGCTCAACCCTTTACGGGTTTTCAAAGGAATGGAGCTTTGTCCCTTTTCTTCTTTAAAATTGAGGCCTCATGATTGCAAAACATTTTGTCTAAACTTTTCATATCATTCTACCATCAAAACGATGTTTTTATACTAAAAAGTAGGGTTTGGGGATAACTGACTAAAGTCATGGGTGTGACTGTGTTGCTTATGGTTGTGAATGCCCTAGTTGAGGCTCACGACTGTAAGCCTCCTTTGTATGGGCGTGATATGGGTGTCACACCCATGCAAAAACTATGGTGGTCACGCCCATGACAAAATTGTTATGGCTTCTCATGGCCATGATAATTTGATTCATAGTCATTAGCCAGTTTTTTGCAACATGTACTCTTCATTTTTATACATTTTCTTGATTCCTCTTTTTTTTTTAAATCCTTCTTCTTCTTGCTCCATGGAGAAAAATGAGTGTGAATCTTAGGAAGACGGCTCAAATATTGTGCTTTCGACTAAATTTTGCTCTTTCGCTTCCAAATTATACCTAAAACCAAATATGAAAGTGAATATCTTAAGCATTTCGTAGCATTAATCAATAAGTGTTATGAAATAAATGTATAACCAATTAAGCAAATATCATGAGTGTATATAAAGTGGATAGTGCATCTTTATGGGGTGCTTGTGTCGATAGTCTCTAACCAAGGATCATATTTCACATATTAATTCTGGACGAAATTACAATAGGCATTAAGCACCAAATTGGATTTTAGAACAACATTTGATCATACTGATGGGCAATATGAGATGATGATTTAGACCTTAGAAGATATGATGAGGATATATGTGTTAGACATTGGTGGTAGGTGGGATTCACATTTGTCTATGATTAAGTTTGCTTATAATAATAGTTATCACAGTAGCATTGGGATGGTGCCTTAAGAGACATCATGTGAACAAAAATGTAGATCATCGATGTGCTAGAAGGATGTAGGCAAGAGGTGGTTAGGGGGCCTAGAACTAATTAAGATCACATTGGAGAGGATTTCATTGATCTAGTAAAGACTAGAGACAATATTTAGTAGACAAAAGAATTATGCCAATCCGAAGCGCAAGGAAATAGAATTTCAAGTCGATGACTTCAGATTTCTAAAGGTATCTCCGTTGAAGGGTGTGATAACATTTGGAAAGAAAGGGAGACTATCTCCAAGATATATTGGACCTTATAAGATAAAGGAGAGGGTTAGAAATGTGGCACATCAATTGGCATTATCCTTAGATATATCACAAGTTCACTCAATATTCCACGTTTTTATGTTTCAAAAGTGCATTTATGATCCTTCTTATTTACTCCAGCCACAGAGTGTGGATGTGAATGAGAATTTGACCTACAAAGAGGAGGCATTTGCTATTTAGATTTTCAAGTGCATAAGTTATTGATAAACAATTAATTGACTATATTTATATACCCATATTTAATGTATTTTACTTGTTATTTGTGAGTTTTATAGTATTTTTGGTACTTATTTTGCTTCAAGTGTGTTTTTAGGTGCTAACTACATTTAAATACCAAAAGGAGAATAATTTGGGTGAAATCGAGGCATAAAACAAAAGATTTGAAGCAATTGAAGATATATGGTTGTGTATAGGGACCGTGTAAGTCACTGTAAATATGTGATGCTTCGAAGATGTTGTTCATACCTGTGCGAAGATACGTGCCCATGTATGTTGACATATATGACCATGTATGTAACTTATGTAAGCTTCTATAGTCGTGTAAAGTCATAATTTAAAGGAAAATTTACGATAAACAGCTATTTACACAACTGTGTAAGTGACTGTGTATATTCTGAAATCCTTAGTTTTTACTATAAAAGGAAATTATTGAAAGCTAAACAAGATGATAAAAATAAAGAAGAACTTTTGAACAAAGGATGAGGAAAACACAAAGACTACATCACAAGATTCGATAGAGAGCAACCTTTAATCCAAATTTCAAAAAAAGTTTATTAGAGATCAAAGGGATATAGATTATTGAATGCTTTTATTTCTAATTTTTCTTTTGAAAATTTGATGCCAAATTTATTTTCTATTTTTAAGAACTAATTTGTTTAGTATCTAGGTGTGATAAACCCTAAATCGGGATGGATAATATGATATAGTCTTTTATTTTGTTCAACTTTACTGATTGATTTATTACGATTCAACCATGTTTTTATATTCTTTAACTAATATGTCTGAGATATTAGTCTAATGTTTGATTTCGTATGATTGAGGTTGAAAAATCCTTTCATTTGAATAGATTTACCATAGCTAAAAGGAGTTACATGTAAACCTAGGGATAAGTTGACATAAATCCTTTAGATTACGGTCAAACTTAATAGAGAAATTCACAAATTGAGTAATGCAATCTTAGGGGTTTTAACTAGAAGAGGTTTTAGTTAATTAGTTTTTAGTAGTCCTGAGTAGGATATTAACATAAGATAGGAGTTTCTACAGTCCAATAATCTATAATTTAACTACATAACAAAGGATTAACATTTAAGATATCTTAGGGGGATTCATCACATAGATATTACTTGTTTGATATTATTTAATTGTAGTCCTTTCTTCATTCTAGTTCATTATTGTGTTAACTTTAGTTTAGTTTATTTAGTTTAATTTTCAATTAAATCAAATAAGAGAAAAAGGTTTAATACTAGTACTTACAGTCCTTGTAGTTCAACTCATATTTGTCAATACTAACTACTGCTATACTATGCACTTGTGAGTAAAACTTATAATATTATAATCATACACAAACAATTAAGTTATCAAGTTTTTAGTGTTATTTCCTAGGATTACAATATTAAGAAAGCTAACTTTTATTAACCAAACCATTATTACTTATTTTAGTTTATTTTCTCCTTTTTGTTTCCAGTTTATTTATTTATTTTACTGACTCTTTGGTTTACTCATTTCTCACGAATCTTGAGGTTAGTTTATGACCCCAGGTAATCCATGGAACCTAGTGGATGAAGATCCAGAGATCAAGAGAACAGTTTACAGATAAGGTTTTAGTTAGTAGATAGATCAGTAAAACATCCTAAAGGTATTATAAAGGATATTTTTATTAAGGTTGATATGTTTATCTTCCTAGTATAATTTACAATTTTTAGCATACAGGAAGATGTAGAGGTACCTCTAGTCCTTGGATGGGACACGAAGAAGTTCTATTAAAAATATCTGATATCATAAATCACTCATTTGAATTATGTAATGATTCACTTTCGAATATTGTGTAGGCACTACAATAAGGTAGACATTTGACTATGTTTTAAAAATTTTCACCAATAATGGACTTTTGGTGACAATTTGCAAAATCATCGCCACCCTTTTTGACCATTTGGTGATGATTTTTAAATTCGTCACTAAATGTGGCCCTTTGTTGACAATTTTTTGAAAATCATCGCTAAATTATTTGATGATGACTTTTAAAATCATCACCAAAAGTGGAATTTTTGCAACGATTGTTGAAAATTATCACCAAAGGGTCCACATTTTGGTGACAATTTTGAAAACATTGCCACCATTTTTTACAATTTGGCAATGATTTTTAAAATTGTCACCAAATATGGACCCTTAGGTGATGATTGTCTCAAATTATCGCAAAAAGTACACTATTGGTTACGATTTAGAAAATTGTCATCAAAAGTCCACTAAATAAATATAGGAGGGAAACAAAAACAAGAAAGGGCACTTTAAAAAATGCCCTAGAGCTAAAAACATCTCTCATCCTCTGTGCCAAAACAAGAAATGGGTTTGGTTTTTTTGCTTTTAGGTTTCTGGGGATTCAGATTTGGTAAAATTTGTGATTTTAATGGAACTGATTTCTTAAAGTTGGTGATTTATTTCAGATCTAAGCTTATGATTTTGGAGCTAATTATTGACATAGGAATTGATGAAAAGAGCAATAGCGTTCTATGACTCATAACGACTCAATAAAGCAATAACTTGATGAGGGGGAGTTTATTGTTGTTCACTAATCGATCGTGAAGTCCCTTCATTAGAATCTTTAAGCTCGTTTCCTGATATAGTGATTAAGGTGTTTACAGGAAGAAAATTCTTAGGTATTTTTAGAAAAAAAATTGAAAAGTTAGGGACTATCTAGCTATCTAGCTAGAGAAATAAAAGAGAGAGATGGATGAAGAACTATAAAGTAGTGTAGAGGTGAGCAAGTTGAAAGTCACATCCATGGTAGGTCTACAGAGGAGTCATGGCTTGGGGCCCTTATCAAGGTGCTTTTGTTCTTCCTTTCTTACATTTTCTTATTTCATTCTTTCAATCATATTTATTTAATACAAATTACATTTTGAATTGAAAATTGATATTTCTTATCTATTACCATCATCAATACAATCGTTATGGCAATTTTCATTTAAATTATGATCTTTTCATTACGTTAATATGAAATCTATGACTCTTAGTTATAAGGCTTAATGATTTAGTTTAACCTTGTATAACTTCTTATGTAAATATATAAGCATATTTGTGTTTTAAGAGTGAAAATAATAGATCATCAATTTAAAATATGCAACAGAACATATGTGTGGAGCAGATATATATATATAATTCTACAGCCTTTAAGTCATGTGCTCTAACTGAGAAGGACTAATGTGATGCGATGATGGGTTCGTTCCATTATCTATTATTGGAATATTAATACTTGATAATTGTAGCCAATAGGGGTATAGGAGATAATATGATCATAATGCACTTCTTATTTCACCTTAAACTTTGTGGAAAATTCTAACGATGCATATATTTTAGTTAGGGGATGTAAGGGCTGTAAAATATACTATAGAAGTATTATAGCTTGTCTAAGGTGTATTAAGAAGTGAACATAATGAATTAAGTGCATCTAAGTATAGTAAGACAAATAATAGAACTTAATGTAGAAGACATGGGTAAATGGGTAATTTGTTCGTTTCACCATGGACATACATACTTAGACGTGAAATATGTATATGAATTTTTATTATGTTTGATTGGATTTATGAACGTGATGTGAGGGCAATCGGTAGAAGAAGTATCCTATTTGCTTATGGAATGTTGTTGGTTAAATTGGATGTGTTTTTGTGTTGCTCTTGCAGGATAAAACTGAAGTCAGTTGATTTAGGATGTGTACCTCGTTGGATGGATAGGTTCCAATGAACAGACTTCTGTAATTTAGCCATATCTTGTCTTGTGGACCTCCTAAATTAAACTAGAGATATAGGTCTAAAACTTTGGTGAAGGAACCAAAAATTGATTCTGCCTATAAGATTTTTTAATTCTGGTTTGAATTTGAGTTCTGGCTGTTGTCCTTGTTTTCAAGCAACTTGTAGTATTTTGGGTATAACTCCTAATATAATTAACCAAATTGCATGAAATTTATTCCATTATAAAATTAAGACATAGGGGAATGAAATTAATTGATAAAATTATAGGCTAATTGTAACACCCAAATACCCCCTGGAAGAATATATGGATGCCACACAAAATAGTACAAACAAACCAAAGCATTTGAAATCTTCCTTAAAAACCAATTTGGGCAAACATACATTGTATTGCATTACAAGATGGATTACAAACAAAACACATTACATACAATGAACATATCACAAACATGTCTTAAAACCCAATCCATCTTGTATTATAGCTATTACAAACCTTCCAACACATTTAAACTGTTTCATTTATCAGATACAACTTAAAAACAAATTCAAATATACATTTTTTCAAAACAAAACTCAATCTCCTTTGGCCACTGCGGTTGTCCTTGTTCCAATCTTTATACCCTTCTATCTAAACCTATATAGGGCAAATCCACCATGCTAAGCATATAGCTTAGTGAGGAAAACTAAACTTGATACATAATGGTAACTAAACCTAACAGTCATATGATAATGACATATACAAATTAGATCACATATAAAAGTGCACTCCAAACAATAGGTATCTCAGAAGAGAATATGCCAAAATAGGCTTCAAGCAAATCTTACAATTATCATAACAGAATATGATGATATCAGAACAGAACTTGTCTGTGTCAAAACCGTATTTGAATAAGTCAGAACAAAACTTAATTATTTTAGAACATTTCTTAATTATAACCAAATTGTACATGTAACAGAGTGCAAAACAAATTAACTTGTTAAATCTTTTTACAGAAGTGGGTAACGAGACCAAAACAGGAGATACCTAGCAGTATCACAGAACAGAAGAGACTTATGTCTCAACGCCGAAGTGTCCTTATCAAGAGACACCGAAGTGTCAATATCAAGAGAGACTTATGTCTCAGACACCAAAGTATCATAATCAGGAGACACCGAATTGTCGACACCTTAAATGTGTCCAGGAGTAGCTGCAAACCCTTCTAGGCATGCCTATTTACCCACGACTAGGACTTGACAGTTTTTAAAACATTCCATTTCAAATTTTAGAATTTTTACGCAAACCTTATAAATAAAAACATGTGTAATTTCACATTAATAGAAATGTTGAGTCATCAAACATTATGCATATGTACACAATTAGCAAGCACTTTAAATACAATCCCAACTATAAAACTCCTCGAATAGCTGATGGTCTGGTATTGTCACAATATTATAGCAGAAATTTCCAATTGACAATCATTCATATCTAATTCATAACACATAAGCCTTAAGAGCTCATTCATTCATGATCACATTAAGCAATTCAACATTATGCTCATCATTAATAAACTATATATCTTTTATATTATCAACTCCATTTATAAACCATAAATCAACACCTTCTACTCCATTAATCTAACTTCACCTAGGTTCATTATGAATCTCACTTAAGTCTAATAAAACCATTGTTAAAGTCCTAACCGTATATATGTCAACAATTACACAACCAAGATTAGTTCAGATTTCTTGGGACAGGTTTTGGGTCAGATTTATATGGCTATTTTGACATATAAAAAGAGATTTTTGGGTAATATGTTCTTCTAACAAAAAGTTCCTCTATGTATTAAGTTTCTAATGACATCCAAATCATGCATTTTGGTTCAGTATTCTACAAGTTATACCCAAAATATTGTAGACTATTCTCAAACAATGATAGAATCCTAAATTTAACTTTAGACCAAATTTCATCATCCTTTGGGATAGAAACAAATTTCTATTCCTTCATGAAAGTTGTAGACATATGTGTTTAGTTTGATTCACGATGAAAATCACTCCATTCGGATATCTACAGGTCAGGTTATAGCCTAAATACCGATGACTATTTAGTGAAATCCGTTCAGTGAAACCAGTACCATTCATTCACATCTTACATCTTCAACAGCCTTACTCTAACACTCGTCCTTTTCTCCACAATTCCACTTTATTCATGCCTCAACTACATATGAAATTTATGTCCAGACCTAAACTCATCAACAAATCTATACATATTCTATCCAATCAAGCATCAAAATAATTCATATGATAATATGCAATCAAGATTAGTATTCCCATGCCTTCTTTAACACAATTTCCTACTTCAATAAGCAAGCCACTCTAGCCTTTTAAGCAAATATCACAACTCCAAGATTAAGATGACCAAGATGATAGCGACATAGAAAATAGCAGAATCTAGCTTTCTTAGTGCAATAGCATGTAAAGACATCAAGTGAAGATGATGATACAACAAGCAAGCAAAAATTCCAGGAGGTGTGAGTGAGAGAGAGAGTTTCGGTGGTGAGAGAACAAAAATGGTGAGGAAGAAACTCCAACAAAAACTCATCTCCTCCAATTCTATGTGTCAACAAATTGTAACAACATATGTCATCTTGTATGTTCTACACTTGTCCCATTTAAGAGTTGCCACACATCCACACAACATGCTGCCATTTGTCACCAAGTAATTAGTCCATGTATAAACCATCAATAAACCATATTGATTTAGGCAGAATTGGACAAAGGTGTCTTTAGAAAAGTTGTAGCTTATCCTCTTAGCTTTCTAATGTTATAAAGTTTGTAATTTTTAGGCATCGAAATCAAAAGATATGACACTTACAAATTTGAGTGTCACACAGGGGTGCATGTGTACGATTTGAACTTGTTAAAAACAATATAAACATGAGTTTTTAAGTGCTTACAAGCCTTCTTTTCACTTAATCTTTACCTAAACCTTGCGTAATATATCCATGAAATATATTCCGAGACCTGGGCCCAACATTAATACCTTAAGTCTCTAATGAAGACAATAAATTCCCATTCTCTAAGTATGATTTGCTATACCATAATTTAAGAAATATGCAATACATATTCAATGAAACAATCCAACTAGGGTACAATTTGGGGCCTTACAATTTTCTCCCCTTTAAAAGAATTTCATCCTCAAAATTCATGCCTGATCAAAATAGTTGAGGATACTGAGCCCTTATGGTCTCTTCTGGTTCCCATGTTGCTTCCTCGAGTCCATAGTGTTACCAGAGTACTTTCACCAAAGGTATTTGCTTGTTCCTGAGTTGTCGAACTTCTCTGGCTAAAATAGGCACAGGCCCTTCTTTATATATTAAATCTGGTTGTATTTGAGTTTCTTGCACAGGAATCTTATGTGTATCATCAGACCGATATTTTCTTAACATTGAAACATGAAACACAACGTGTAAGCTACTAGTCCAACTCTCTTTAGTATCACATAAGGACCAATATAACGTGGACTAAGCTTACCTTTCTTCCCAAACCGAAGTATGTATGCCCAAGGCGATACTTTCAAAAATACCTTATCACCTACCTGATACTCAATATCTCTTATTTTTAAATCAGCATAGGACTTTTGTCTATCACTGGCAGCTTTCAATTTTTATTAGATAAATTGAACTTTTTCTTTAGTAGCCTTCACAATATCAGACCCGATCATCATGTTTTCACTCAGTTCAGTCCAACACACCAAAGTTCTACACCTTCTACCATATAGCGCATCATGAGGCGTTATGCCAATGCTAGTCTGATAACTATTATTATAAGCAAACTCTATGATGTTAAGTCAAGAGGACTCTACGATGATTAATTTTGATGACAATTAAATAATAATGTTAGAAATAAATAAACTAGTTTGATGAGTGCGTTAAGTGTGCAGAAGAAAACAAGACACAAAAGAAGTAGAAGATATAGAAGAAGCGAGAAGACATAGAAGAAGTAGAAGATACGGAAGAAGCACAAAGACACAGAAGAAGTAAAAGATACAGAAGAAGCGCAAAGACACAGAAGAAGTAGAAAATACAGAAGAAGTAGAAGATACAGAAGAAGTACAGAAGAAGCAGAAGATACCTGAGTAAACACAGACGATACAAAGCATAAGATAAATGAGTACGTCGAACAGTTAGTTAGTTAGAGTTAGTTACAGAACTCAACTAAATAGCGGTTATCAAGACTCAAGAAACAGTTATCAAGATTCAAAAAAGCAAAGCAAAACAATACTATAACAATATCTCACAATATCCTTCTAGTGAGAGAAAGAAAAGGTTAAGAGCCTGGAGAGGCTAAGATAGGTAAAACAATACTTGTTGTAAGAGACCTGAAGAGGCTCCAGAAGAAGAAAGAATACTTATAATTTGTTGAAGTATAGTGAATACTTAGACAAATTATGAGGACTGGACGTAGCCAACGGTTTGGGTTGAACCAGTATAAAATCGCGGAGTCTATCTTCTATCTCTCAACTCATTCTATTGTGTTCTTAAACAAGTATATAGAAGTTATTTATGATTTAACTCATAACAATTTTCATATAACTTTTGTGATACTCTTTTAACAAGTTAGAGCAGTTCTTATTAGAAATAGTAAAGATTTTGTATTCACGAAAAGAATACACAATTTAACCCCCTTCTTGTATATATCATATATTGTATGTAATTTCCATATTAACGTGTGATTTACTTTAGTTGGTATCAGAGCTCAGTTTCCAAGAACCACCTTTACAAAGTGAGGACAAAGATCCATGGCTGAATCACATGTTTTTATAGCTGAAGGTGCTTTCATCACAAGACCTCCTGCGTTCAATAGTGAAGATTATCATTATTGGAAGGACAGGATGCGGCTCTTTATAGAATCCACATACATTGATCTTTGGGTTATCATCGAGAATGGACCGTACGTACCAATGGATGATGAAGGAAATACCATTCCTCGTAATAGATGGTCAGCTGATCACAAAGTCAGATTTTAACTAAATTTAAAGGTCAAGTTCTTTTTGAGTTGTGCTTTAAGCAGAAGTGAGTATGATAAAGTTCATAGATGCGAAACTACGAAGGAGATGTGGGACACTTTATCCATCGCACATGAAGGCATAAACCAGGTGAAAGAGTCCAAGATCAGTATTCTTATACATCAGTATGAGCTATTTAAAATGAAAGAAGATGAGTCTATTGATCAAATATTTGGACGATTTCAAACTATCGTTAATGGACTTAAAGCTCTTGGGATAATCTACGATAATAAAGACCATGTTAGGAAGATTCTCAAAAGTTTGCCAAAAAGATGGAGGCCCAAAGTCATTGCAATACAAGAAGCCAAAGACATGAATAAACTAAAGCTAGATGAATTGCTTGGTTCTTTGAAGATACATAAAGTAGAGCTTGATGTGGAAGATAAACCTAAAAGAGACAGATTTATAGCATTAAAGGCTAGTCAAAAAAATCATAAGACTAAAAAAAATAGAAGTTCTTCGTCAAAAGCAATAAAGACGGAAGAAGTCACGAATGATGATACTAGTGAATTTGATCAAGATTCAAGTGAAGATGATGACGAATTATCTTTCATTTCAAGAAAGATCAGAAGGATGTCAAAAAAGAAAGCAAGGGGGAATAAGAATTTTTCTTTTAAGAAAAATAGCAAAGAAGAAGTCAAGAACGACAAGACCTCTGTCATTTGCTACGAGTGTAACAAACCAAGACACTACAAGTCTGAATGTCCATTGCTTAGAAGAGAACTGAAGAAGAATAAAGGAAATAAAAAGAGTATGATGGCAACTTTGGAAGATTTGGATTCATCTTAAGCTAATTCTAATTCAAAAGCATCAGATCAAGCAAATATATGCTTCGTAGCCGAAAAAGAGGGTGACGAGGAGGTAACTTCAAACTTGAATGAACTTTAAGATGCATATTTAGAATTGTTAGAAGATTCACATGTTATATTGAAACAATATAGATCCTTAAAAAAAACGTTTGTTGAAAACTTGAAGAATACGGAAGTGTTAGAAAAAGAAAATGTCTGTCTTAAGAAACAAGTAGATTATATAAAGAAAAAAGTCTCAACTGATAGATATGAGGAAATTAGTCTGTTGAAACAAAGGATTAGTTCTCTCTCAACAGATTTAACAAACTTTACTAAAAGTACGAAGAAAATGAATGATATGATTAGAAATTATCAACACCCTAATGATAAGAGTGGTTTAGGGTTTACTAAAAGCAAAACTCGTTATAAAAAGAAGTTTGTTCCGTATAGAAAGAAATTTCACCATTCTTCTTTTTAAGATTTTAAGACTAACCCTAAAGGACCCAAGAAAATCTGGGTACCTAAAAAGAACATAATATCTACTGTAGATCTCTTTCCTTGGAAAAAGCAGCCAACACCAATGGTATTTGGACAGTGGATACTCGCGACACATGACTCGAAGAAGATCTATTTTCCTAGATCTTCAAGATAAGAAGGGACGATCAGTAACATTTGGAGATAACCAGCAGGGCGAAATAGTTGGAATCGGCAAAATCGGTAAAGATTCTTTTGTATGTATTGATAATGTTCTGCTAGTTGAAGGTTTAAAACATAATTTGATTAGTGTCAGTCAATTATATGATTCTGGTTTTGAAGTATCCTTTAATCAAAACTCTTGTGTAGTCAAAAACAAGAACGGTTCTATATTTTTCTCTGCCAAAAGACGAAACAATCTTTATAAGATTAATTTAGAAGATTTGCAAAGTCAAAATATTTCTTGTTTTAT